>JACSYO010001642.1:0-139239 GCA_016806645.1 Ophiodon elongatus | reverse complement strand
GGTGATAAACTCTGAGGTGATAAACTCTGAGGTGATAAACTCCGTGGTGATAAACTCTGAGGTGATAGTGATAGACTCTGAGGTGATAAACTGTGATAAGCTCTGTGGTGATAGTGATAAACTCTGAGGTGATAGACTCTGAGGTGATAAACTCTGTGGTGATAAACTCTGTGGTGATAAACTCTGAGGTGATAAACTCTGAGGTGATAAACTCTGAGGTGATAAACTCTGTGGTGATAAACTCTGTGGTGATAAACTCTGAGGTGATAAACTCTGAAGTGATAGACTCTGTGGTGTGATAAACTTGAGGTGATAAGTTTCTGGTGATATGATAAACTCTGAGGATAAACTTCCTGAGGATAAAATTTTGTATAAACCAGTGATAGTGATGATTATGTGGTGATAAACTCTGAGGTGATAAACTCTGTGGGAGATAGACTCTGTGGTGATAGACGCTGTGATTAACTCTGAGGTGATAGACTCTGGTGATAGTGATAAACTCTGAGGTGATAAAGCTCTGTGTTGATAGTGATAAACTCTGAGGTGATAGACTCTGTGGTGATAAACCTGTGGTGATAAACTGAGGTGATAGACTGTGAGAGTGATTAACTCTGAGGTGATAAACTCTGAGGTGATAAACTCTGAGGTGATAAACTCGATGTTGATAAACTCTGATGTGATAAACTCTGAGGTGATAAACTCTGTGGTGATGAACTCTGAGGTGATAAACTCTGGTGATAAACTCTGTGGTGATAAACTCTGAGGTGATAAACTCTGAGGTGATAAACTCTTTGGTGATAAACTGAGGTGATAGTGATAGATTATGTGGTGATAAACTCTGAGGTGATAAACTCTGTGGTGATAAACTCTGTGGTGATAGACTCTGTGGTGATAGACTCTGTGGTGATAAACTCTGAGGTGATAGACTCTGTGGTGATAAACTCCGAGGTGATAAACTCTGAGGTGGTATACTCTGAGGTGATAAACTCTGAGGTGATAGACTCTGAGGTGATAGACTCTGAGGTGATAAACTCTGAGGTGATAAACTCTGAGGTGATAGTTATAAACTCTGTGGTGATAACTCTGGGTATAACCGATAAACTCTCTGGGTGATAGTGATATATGGATAACTCTGAGGTGATAGTGATATACTGAGATAAACTCTGTGGTGATAAACTTGTGGTGATAGTGATATACTCGAACTTGGATACTGTGGTGATAACTTGAGTGATAAACTTGTGATAAACTCTTGATAAACTCTGTGGTGATAAACTCTGTGGTGATAAGCTCTGTGGTGATAGTGATAAACTCTGTGTGATAAACTTTGAAGTGATAGACTTGTGGTGATTAATCTGGGTGATAAATCAGGTGATAAACTCTTTGGTGATAAACTCTGTGGTGATAAACTCTTAGGTGATATACTCTGTGGTGATTAACTCTGAGGTGATAGTGATATACTCTGAGGTGATAAACTCTGTGGTGATAAACTCTGTGGTGATAGTGATATACTCTGTGGTGATAAACTATGTGGTGATTTACTCTGAGGTGATAGACTCTGAGGTGATAAACTCTGTGGTGATAAACTCTGTGGTGATAGTGATAAACTCTGAAGTGATAAACTCTGTGGTGATTAACTCTGAGGTGATAGACTCTGTTGTGATAATGATAAACTCTGTGGTGATAAACTGAGGTGATGTGATAGATTATGTGGTGATAAATTCTGTGGTGATAAACTCTGTGGTGATAAACTCTGTGGTGATAAACTCTGTGGTGATAAACTCTGGTGATAAACTGAGGTGATATGATAGATTCTGTGGTGATAAACTCTGAGGTGATAAACTCTGTGGTGATAAATTCTGAGGTGATGAACTCTGAGGTGATAAATCTGTGGTGATAAAGTTAGATAAACTGGTGATAAACTCTGAAGTGATAAATCTGTGGTGATAAATCTGAGGTGATAAACTCTGAAGGATAAATTCTGTGGTGATAAACCTGAGGTATATGATAGATTATGTGGTGATAAACTCTGAGGTGATAAATCTGTGATAAACTGAGGTGATAGATTTGTGGTGATAGATTCTGTGGTGATAAACTCTGTGGTGATAAACTCTGTGGTGATAAACTCTGAGGTGATAAACTCTGAGGTGATAAAATCTGTGGTGATCAACTCTGAGGTGATAAACTGAGGTGATAGTGATAGATTCTGTGGTGATAAACTCTGTGGTGATAAACTCTGTGGTGATAAACTCTGTGGTGATAAACTCTGACGTGATAAACTCTGTCGTGATAAACTCTGACGTGATGAACTCTGTGGTGATAAACTCTGTGGTGATAAACTCTGAGGTGATAAACTCTGAGGTGATAAGCTCTCTGGTGATAGTGATAAACTCTGAGATGATAAACTCTGAAGTGATAGACTCTGTGGTGATAAACTCTGAGGTGATAGTGATAAACTCTGTGATATGTGGTGATAAACTCTGAGGTGATAAACTCTTGGTGATAAACTCTGAGGTGTAATCTGTGTGATAAACTCTGAGGTGATAGACTCTGTGGTGATTAACCTGAGGATAGCTCTGGTGATAGTGATAAACTCTGTGGTGATAAACTCTGTGGTGATAAACTCTGTGAGGTGATAAACCTAGGTGATAGACTCTGGTGATAAACTCTGAGGTGATAGACTCTGGTGATAAACTCTGGGTGATAAACTCTGGTGATAAACTCTGAGGTGATAAACTCTGAGGTGATAAACTCTGTGGTGATAGTGATAAACTCTGAGGTGATAAACTCTGTGGTGATTAACTCTGGGTAGACTCTGAGGTGATAAACTGAAGTTGATAAACTCTGATGTGATAAACTCTGAGGTGATAAACTCTGTCGTGATAAACTCTGACGTGATAAACTCTGTGGTGATAAACTCTGTGGTGATAAACTCTGAGGTGATAAACTCTGTGGTGATAAACTCTGAGGTGATAAACTCTGAGGTGATAAACTCTTTGGTGATAAACTGAGGTGATAGTGATAGATTATGTGGTGATAAACTCTGAGGTGATAAACTCTGAGGTGATAAACTCTGAGGTGATAGTGATAGATTATGTGGTGATAGACTCTGTGGTGATTAACTCTGAGGTGATAAACTCTGTGGTGATAGTGATAAACTCTGAGGTGATAAACTCTGTGGTGATAAACTCTGTGGTGATAAACTCTGAGGTGATAAACTCTGGTGATAAACTCTGAGGTGATAAACTCTGTGGTGATAAACTCTGTGGTGATAGTGATAACTCTGAGGTGATAAACTCTGTGGTGATAGTGATAAACTCTGAGGTGATAAACTTGTGTAGACTGGGTGATAAACTCTGAGGTGATAGTGATAACTCTGAGGTGATAAACTCTGTGGTGATAAACTCTGTGGTGATAGTGATAACTCTGAGGTGATAAACTCTGAGGTGATAAACTCTGAGGTGATAGACTCTGAGGTGATAAACTCTGTGTTGATAAACTCTGTGGTGATGTAAACTCTGAAGTGATAGACTCTGTGGTGATTAACTCTGAGGTGATAGACTCTGTGGTGATAATGATAAACTCTGTGGTGATAAACTGAGGTGATAGTGATAGATTATGTGGTGATAAACTCTGAGGTGATAAACTCTGGGTGATAAATTCTGGAGTGATAAACTCTGTGGTGATAAACTCTGTGGTGATAAACTCTGAGGTGATAAACTCTGGGTGATAAACTGAGGTGATAGTGATAACTCTGTGGTGATAAACTCTTAGGTGATAAACTCTGTGGTGATAAACTCTGAGGTGATAGACTCTGTGGTGATAGTGATAAACTCTGAGGTGATAAACTCTGTGGTGATTAACTCTGAGGTGATAGACTCTGAGGTGATAGACTCTGAGGTGATAAACTCGAAGTTGATAAACTCTGATGTGATAAACTCTGAGGTGATAAACTCTGTCGTGATGAACTCTGACGTGATAAACTCTGGTGATAAACTCTGTGGTGATAAACTCTGAGGTGATAAACTCTGAGGTGATAAGCTCTTTGGTGATAAACTGAGGTGATAGTGATAGATTATGTGGTGATAAACTCTGAGGTGATAAACTCTGTGGTGATAAACTCTGTGGTGATAGACTCTGTGGTGATAGACTCTGTGGTGATAAACTCTGAGGTGATAGACTCTGTGGTGATAAACTCCGAGGTTATAAACTCTGAGGTGGTATACTCTGAGGTGATAAACTCTGAGGTGATAGACTCTGAGGTGATAGACTCTGAGGTGATAAACTCTGAGGTGATAAACTCTGAGGTGATAAGCTCTCAGGCTGTTCAGAATAGCCCAAAGGACCATTCTACGACCTCCTTTTGTAGTTTTGTCCATCATCCCTGTCTGGGAATGCAAGTATATGTGTACTGTGTGTACTGTGAGGGATTATTAGCTACATGTCAGGTGTGTTCTTATTCAGTTTGAACTCCAACTACAGTAGTTTACATACATAGATTTTAATTACGGTATGGATGAGGTCAGGGTAGACGGATGGGTCAAACACAGGACTTTCACCCAAGAGACCTCTGTTTGTGTCCTGTATGAAACCAAAAGTCAACGTTGACTTGTTTTTAATGACTTAGGCTACATTAGTTAATTCACGTAACAAACAGTATTTTAAACCTTTTTATAAACTTAACCAAGTTCATTGCCTCAGCCTAAATTGTTTCCATGGTGATGGCGACACGGAATATTAACACATTACATGACACCAAGGAATGCGCTGTTAAGAGGTCAATGTCATTTTATGGGTTTCTGTGAGATCATGTTGGGTTGAATGCATTTCTTTTGTTGTCTTCAAAAGTGAAATGATCTTACAATTAAAGTTCACCATGCAAAAAATGAGTCTGACTGCATGTCACAGGTATATGAATTCATGCGGAGCGTCAACCATTGATCTGCTTCACTGTCAGACACGTCCTGGTCTTTTTGAAAGGTTTTCCAGGAATGAGAAAGCCAACTGACTCAAGTGGGATGTGGGCCACAGTAGCAGAGTGCCGATTGGACGGTGAGGACCACTGAGGCTTTACAGGCTGATTGTCACTGAGGCTTTACAGGCTGATTGTCACTGAGGCTTTACAGGCTGATTGTCACTGAGGCTTTACAGGCTGATTGTCACTGAGGCTTTACAGGCTAATTGTCACTGAGGCTTTACAGGCTGATTGTCACTGAGGCTTTACAGGCTGATTGTCACTGAGGCTTTACAGGCTGATTGTCACTGAGGCTTTACAGGCTGATTGTCACTGAGGCTTTACAGGCTAATTGTCACTGAGGCTTTACAGGCTAATTGTCACTGAGGCTTTACAGGCTGATTGTCACTGTCCAACTTTTCCATCTGATTTGACTTCTTTTTCCTGGCTCATTTCTTTGAGCTCCAGCAAGATATCTTTCCATTGCTCGCTCTACCAGATGTTATTATTGACTGCTTTATACATGGCTGGATTATGGACTGGGCCAGTGAGGCCAGGGCCCCAAGGCCCCAGGGCCTCAGACTGCCAGAGGGCCTCAGACTGCCAGAGGGCCTCAGACTGCCAGAGGGCCTCAGACTGCCAGAGGTCCTCAGACTGCCAGAGGGCCTCAGACTGCCAGAGGGCCTCAGAATGCCAGAGGGCCTCCAAGCTTCAGGCGGTACACAGTGTGTTGCTTAAGACTTCCAAAGGAAGTTGAACACCAGGGCCCTCAGAGTGCACAGCACGAGCTGACCACCTCTGGGTGCTATAGCATGAGATAACCACTAGGGCTCTAGGGTTTAAAACATAAGCTGAACACAAGGGCCCCTGGGCCCCTCCATGCTTACGGTGTTTAAAGTGTGATCCCTCTGCACCTACAGTGTGAGCTGACCTCTGGTGCCCCTCAGTGCTGACAGTGTGAGCTGACCTCTGGGTACAAACCTCGACCTCAGTCTTCCAGAAGCTGCTGCATGATACCAGCTTCTTAAAGGGATGCTCCACCATCGTGTTCCAGGTGTTGGGGAGTGAACAAAGTAGTGTAAAGAGTTGTGTGAAGTCTCATGACCGGTCCGGAGCGATGACCCGTGTGCTCATCTCTGCTGCAGGCCAGAGGCTCCATGATAGATTGGCTGTTACTAGAATAACACGCCTGGATATCTGACCACAGTGGTGGTTGTTGAGTTGTATTGTGGGTAATGTAGGCCCCAGATTTTGACAAAGAAGACAAATCAATCTGCTCTTTTTAACTGCCCATGGGGCTCTGACTGATAGATCAGAGGAGCACTCTTAGAACATGGGGATTTTGATATTGCTTATTTCTTTGGTTTTGATATGTCTGAAAATATAAAAATAACAATGAAATGAATGGAGATCTTATATTTTTTATCATGCATTCTAAATAATGTTTCACCGCACAAAAACAATAGAAATGATGAATCTTTGTGGCCTTCTGGCCCCCTTACAGCACCCTGCTTGACTTTGTTGTAGTGATGTCATCATGCTCCCAGATCTCAGTTCAATATCATCCGAAGTGATAGAAATGATGGACAAATCTATGAACATAAGTTGTAAAAAACCGAATCATCCTATCCCATCTTCCCATTAGATTTGAATATTTCTTGTCTATAAGTGAAACTGTAGTCGAGTCTGCGATCGATGTGTGGTAATGTTGAAGGTCACAGGAATGCGACCCGTCTAGTGCACAGTGTCCCCTGGGCCCCCCAACTCCCATTTTCCCTTTCATTTCCATCTCAATGTCAATAAAGCATGGGAGTGAGAGTGGGAGAGTAAATGGCATCCAGTTAATACCGGTGGTGTGGTGTGTGTGTGTGTGTGGTGTGTGGTGTGGTGTGTGTGTGTGGTGGTGTGTGTGTGTGTGGTGTGACAGATTCCAATAAGTAAGAGACAGAATCGAACGCCGTGTGCCGGCGAATCAACAGTGCCTGGGGACTGTTCAGCGATGGCTGCACACTAAAAGCCCAACACAGGGACGAGGCCAGGGGGAGGCCTCATATGATACCTTTATTCAAGCCCACCACTCAGTACAGGAGGATGAAATGACTAGTTAGTGATTTACTACAGATGGATTGGAGTAGCAGCACGGGAGCAACGCAATGACATGCGACGGACATATTTTAGACACCTTTAAGAATCAATATCTCAATAAGTGTACGCCATATTTAGAATATGTTCACCTCTCAGAACAGGGGAGCTGCTGGTCCACCGAGGCCTCCCTCGGTTCTTTTGTTTGTGTTATTGAGTGACTTTAATGAATCTGAACCTTTTCAAACACTAAAGTCACAATAACACGGACTAAGACTGACCCCTCAGCGGTTAAAACACCAAAGTCACAATAACACGGCCTAAGACTGACCCCTCAGGGGTTAAAACACCAAAGTCACAATAACACGGACTAAGACTGACCCCTCAGAGTTCAAAACACAAAAGTCACAATAACACGGACTAAGACTGACCCTTCAGGGGTTAAAACACCAAAGTCACAATAACACGGACTAAGACTGACCCCTCAGGGGTTAAAACACATAGATTTGAAAAGAGCTACAGCTTCAGTTCCCCTTTGCTAGAATTGTAGTATTTCAAAAATCATAGTATATTTGTTGCTTATTTAATAGAGCACTGCATTATAACTAACACACAAATACTTATACTACATCAGTAATCAATACCAAGATCTTTCATCCATCCATCCATCCATTGTCATCCTCTTATCCGGGGTCGGGTCGCGGTGGCAGCAGCCCAGCAGACCGACCCAGGCTTCCCTCTCACCCGCAACATGTTCCAGCTCATCTGGGGTTCCTGAGGCATTCCCAGGCCAGCTGGAGAGGCCAGAGGGTTCTGGGTCTTCCCCGGGGTCTACTACCAGTTGGGTGTGCCTGGAAAGCCTCCAGTGGGAGGCGTCCAGGAGGCATCATGATTAGATGCCCGAACCACCTCAGCTGACTCCTTTCGATACAAAGGAGTAGCGCCTCAACTCCAAGTTCCCTCCTGATGTCCGAGCTCCTTACCCTATCTCTAAGGCTGAGCCGGCCACCCTACGGAGAAAACTCATTTCGGCCGCTTGTATCCGAGACCTCGTTCTTTCGGTCACGACCCAGAGTTCGTGACCATAGGTGAGGGTCGGAACGTAGACCGTCCGGTAAATTGAGAGCTTCGCCTTCCGGCTCAGCTCCCTCTTCACCAAGACGGTCCGGTGCAGCGCCTGTTTTACTGCTGCAGCCGCACCGATCCGTCGGTCGATCTTTCGCTCCATCTTACCCTCACTCGTGAATAAGACCCCGAAATATTTTAACTCCTTCGCTTGCGGTAGGCACTGCGTCCCCACCTGGAGGAGCAATCCACCGGTTTCCGGCAGAGCACCATGGCCTCAGATTTGGAGATGCTTACTCTCATCCCCGCCGCTTCACACTCGGCTGCAAATCGCCCCAGTGAAGCTGGAGGTCACGGTCTGAAGAGGCCAACAGGACCACATCATCTGCGAACAGCAGAGAGGCAATCCTGAGACCCCCGAACCCGACGTTCTCCTTCCCTGGCTGCGCCAAGATATCCCATCCAAGAAAGTCACGAACAGGACCGGTGATTAAGGGCAGCCCTGGCAGAGGCCAACACCCACCGGGATACGAACACAGCTCCTACTGCGGTCCTACAGAGACCGGATGGCCCTTTGTAAGAGGCACCCCATACTCCCGCAGCACCCCCCACAAAAAACCCCTCAGGACCCGGGCGAAAGCCTTCTCCAAGTCCACAAAACACATGTAGACTGGTTGGGCAAACTCCCAGGACCCCTCCAGTAGTCTTGTGAGGGTAAAGAGCTGGTCCACTCTTCCGGGACGGAATCCACACTGCTCCTCTTGAATCTGAGGTTCAACAGGTTGGAGCCTCCTTTCCAGCACCTTGGCATAAGCTTTCCCCGGGAGGCTGAGTAGTGTGATACCCCGATAATTCGAGCACACTCTCCGGTCCCCCTTTTTGAAAATGGGAACCGCCACCCCGGTCTGCCAGTCCATGGGCACTGTTCCCGACCCCCATGCGACATTGAAAAGGCATGTCAGCCAAGACAGCCCAACAACGTCCAGCGCCTTCAGCATCTCAGGGCAGATCTCATCCACCCCCGGCGCCTTGCCACCAAGGAGCTTTTTGACTACCTCAGTTGCCTCTGCCAGGGATATGGGTGCGACCACCACCCTCCAAGTCTTCAGGCACTGCCTCCATGTTGGCCGGGTTTAGGAGTTCCTCAAAGTGCTCTTTCCACTGCCCGACGATGTCCCCTGTCCGGGCCCCTCCAGCTTGACGGCTTCCCTCACCCCCGGTGTCCACCACCGGGTTCTCGGGTTGCCGCCACGACAGGCACCGGTGACCTTCTGACCACAGCTCCTAGCGGCCGCGTCCACAATAGAGGCTTTGAACATGGTCCACTCGGATTCCATGTCCCCAGCCTCCCTTGGGATGTGTGAGAAGTTCTTCCGGAGGTGGGAGTTGAAGACCTCCCGGACAGGATCCTCCGCCAGACGTTCCCAGTTCACCCTCACTACACGTTTGGGCTTGCCGGGTCTCTCCAGCCGATTCCATCTGATCCAACTCACCACCAGGTGGTGATCAGTTGACAGCTCTGCTCCTCTCTTCACCCGAGTGTCCAAGACATACGGCCGCAGATCAGATGAAACGATTACAAAGTCGATCATTGATCTACGGCCTAAGGTGTTCTGGTACCAGGTACACTTATGAGCCACCCTATGTTCGAACATGGTGTTCGTTATGGACAAACCGTGGCTAGCACAGAAGTCCAACAGCGAGACACCACTCGGGTTCAGATCAGGCAAGCCGTTCCTCCCAATCACCCCCGCCAGGTTTCTCTGTCGTTGCCCACGTGAGCGTTGAAGTCTCCCAGGAGAACTATGGAGTCTCAGGAGGCCTTTCCAGGACCTCCCACCGACTCCAAGAAGGCCGGATACTCCGAACTGCTGTTCGGTGCATAGGCACAAACAACAGTCAGAGCCTTACTCCTGCAACCCGCAGGCGCAGGGAGGCGACCCTCTCGTTCCCCGGGGAGAACTCCAACACGGCGGCGCTCAGCCGGGGGCTCGTGAGTATCCCCACTCCCGCCCGGCGCCTCTCACCCTGGGCAACTCCAGAAAAGGACAAAGTCCAACCTTCTCCAGGAGCTTGGTTCCAGAGCCAGTGCTGTGCGTGGAGGTGAGGCCAACTATATCTAGCTGGTACCGCTCCACCTCCTGCACCAGCTCCACTATATCTAGCTGGTACTGCTCCACCTCCACCGCTCCTATTCTAGTGGTCGCTCCACCTCCTGCACCAGCTCCTCTATATCTAGCTGGTACCGCTCCACCTCCTGCACCAGCTCCACTATATCTAGCTGGTACTGCTCCACCTCCTGCACCAGCTCGGCTCTTTCCCCGCTAGCGAGGTGGCGTTCCACGCCCTAGAGCTATCTATGCTGCCGGTGATCGGCTCGCCCAGGCCCCTGCACGGCCCGCCGCCCGGTCTACATAGCACCCGACCCTGCTTATATCTGCGGGTGGTCGGTCCACAGGGTGGCTGCTCCATGTTGTTTCTTTGGGCTGAGCCCGACCGGGCCCCATGGGCGAAGGCCCGGCCACCAGACGCTCGCCGGCGAGCTCCCCTCCTGGGTCTGGATCCGGGAGGGTGCCCCGGTTTCCCTGGTCCGGGTGAGGTGGCTGAAGACTGTGGGCTGCTGTTCATCTGAGTTTTTTTTCTTTTCTTTTTTTTTTAAAAGATCTTTCATATTCATTCAATTATGTTTCTGTACATTTGATTTCCTATCATGCAGGACTACATTCTGCTTCAAAGCCCTTTCACTGCCGGGAAATACAGAATTATTAATAGGCCGGTACATTTTTATGCTTTGACCAACAAACTAAATAAGTAATTTATGAAATAAAAAAAACGAACACTGGATGGTTCTACCATTAACGTGAGGATTTCCTTCTTTACGGAATACTGTGGACTTAAACAATGGTTTTATGCTGCTTGCTTCCAGTTAATGATCACATAGTGCTCAGTGTGATATCATTATAATAAAGTTTGAACAGGATTTATTATCTACAGAGTTCACTGAACATTTGAACAAGCACGTTGATATTGACCTGTGTTTGTGGTTTACTAAAGAGAAGAAAGAGAATACAACTGTCTTAACAGCACCGGGCTCTTTGCTCAAGCACCAACTGGCAAGGCTCCAAGAATAGTGGAGTCATCATCATCATCACCACTTTGGTGTGCTAATGAGCGTTGCAGACGCTGCGGAGCCAAGCGGTGGCTGTGACTCCTTGTGTTGTTCATCCACAGGTGCTCAGCAAACCTGGAAAATAATTGCCATAATTTGACCTTTCAAACACTTGAACACCTTCAGAGGTGGCAACATGAGTGCTGGGATGAGATCAAATGAGCTCTCCTTGTGTAAAAATAGCACAGCTGACAGCTTTGTGTCAGACGGTGCAGAGGAGGGAAGGAGGGAAAAAACAAGGAGAAAGAATTGTCAAGGTGAAAGTGAAAGCAGCATATTTTATTTGGCTGATAACTTCAAATGTTTGAATATCTGTCCTTTAGAGACAAAAAAAAAGGTACAAAAGAAAATTAGTACTGAACAGTAATACAAAAAAGAGATGTAATGGTAAAATATTTCAATATACATTTTCCACATTTGACAAACCATTTTTCTTAACCCTAACCCTAACCCAACTTGAGGGGGAGGCCACGCCCCCTGTTGGCAAAATGATCAAACTGCATCTGGCTTGTTAATGTGCCACCGCCCCATTAAAGCAGACAACATGTATATGGACCAAGACCTCCTTATTGGTTACCGTCCGATTAGCAACTTGAGCTAATAACAAGCTAACTCATCCGTGATTGGCCAATACCACTCGGACTACAAACAGAAACCAGTTCGCTTCCAATCCCAAAATCTTGCTCCGTTGCCTATGGATACAGTTGCATTCATATGCAGAGTCAGTTCATGGAGATTAGCAGTGCTAACAAGGAGGAATAACAGAAGGTTATCCTGCTCACCAAGCTAGCTGGAGACAACCCACTACACCTGCTGGTGTTCTTAGTCTGATAAGATATTAGTCTAATTAGGGTCCGAGCACCGACGAAGTCGGTCCGAGAGAACCCTATTGAAACTGGAATGTTTATTAGGGTCCGAGCACCGACGAAGTCGGTCCGAGAGGACCCTATTGAAACTGGAATGTTTATTATTAGGGTCCGAGCACCGATGAAGTCGGTCCGAGAGGACCCTATTGAAATTGGAATGTTTATTATTATTATTATTATTATTATTATTATTATTCTACAATCTAACTGCCCTTTTGGGGGCTTTATCATATCTGAAAATTAACCAAAGTTGACATGCATATCAGGACTGGTGAAAATTTGATATTTTAGGAGTCTCGCATTTGGGTAGAAAGAAATGTCTCTATAGCGCCCCCTAGAATCTTGTTATTTTTAAAAGCCCACAACCCTCGCCCCCAATCACCAATTGACTTGGAATTCGACACACGTCTGGTTCCGTCTGGTCTACAAAAAAGGTACATGGTAACATTAAGCTCCGCCTACTTAGATTTTCCACCATTTTGAATTTTGTGAAAAACACATTATTTCCAAATCCTCCTAAATGCTGTTTCTGATTTTTACAAAATGTTATGTGGTTCATTATTGGTTTAATGTCATCACAAGTTATCAAAAGCTTGTTGATATCTCATTGTGTTGAGAACAAAAAGGACCAATCAACTTCTAAGGGGCGTGTCTTAGTTTTCAATCCACGTAACATCCAAATCACTTGGCCTATCATCTCCAAATTTGTAGCATATGTCCACATCGCACAAGTTTCACAATCGCACAAGTTTCACAATATCAGAGCGCCACCTATTGGCAAAAGAAAATGACAAATTTTATACTCTGATCTATTTCTCCTAGCAAATTCACCAGATCCCTTTCAAAGTTTGTCAGAAAAGCCTTACGACTTTGCTAATGCTTAATTGTGAAGATTGTAAGAATTTGTTAAAGGGCGGCGATGTTGCGGCTCTGCGAACTTTGATCCTTCGCCGTGAACGAATAAACCGATTTCACTCAACTCCACATGATCAGATCCTTTCCAAATTTAACTATTTAAATCAGATCGATATCAAATTACTACCACACATATGTAAGAAGTTCATAATGCCAGCTCACAAAGCTTTTGAGCTTTCGTGTAACGCCGTTGCCGTGGCGACCCATGCTTCGCCGTCAACAACGAAGGTACTTTTGAGGTACTAAACATGCTTGAAACATAACTAAACTTTGCACACACATTTTAAAGTCATAAATATAGTTACCTGACATGATTTTAATGCTTCAGAGTGGAAAGGTTGCTCGATAGCGCCCCCTACAAAACTTTGACAAAGCAGCCCTCGCAGTACGTTTGACATAGATATAACAAATTTCGTAGGCACATGTATCACACATGGACTTAAAACAAAGTCTCTTGGTACCATGCTCTAAACTGTATCGGAAGTTGGCCATTTAGATTTTTGTGGGATTTTTCCTTTCATTTTTGCCTATTTCTAGGCTCTTTATTTGAACTCCTCCTCCTAGGTAAATCATCAGATAGACTTCAAATTTGGTCAGTACAATGTAAAAACCTTAGTGATTAAAAGTTATCAAAATATTGTTGTTTCGTCGAATTCTGTTGCCGTAGCAACACCCTCTTCAACATTAAAAACAAATATGTTTTTGAGGTGCTAAACATGCTCAAAACAGAGCACACACATTTAATGACCGAAATGTAGTTATATGATATGTTTGGAATGCTTCAAAATTAAGAATCGGCTCGATAGCGCCCCCTACAAAATGTCAAAAACACCGACAAAATTCGACAAAGCAGCCCTCGCAGTACGTTTGACAAAAATATACAAAATTTCGTAGGCGTATGTAACACATTTAAACTTACAAATAAGTCTCCTGGGACCATGTTCCAAACCGTATCAGAAGCCGGCCATTTTGAGTTTTACATGAGTTTTTCATGTTGTCGCGTTGTCCGATGGTCGCAGACATTCTCGGCCGCGTGAGCCGGCATCCCGCCAGCACCCCCGACGCGCGCAAAGGTGCGAGGACCCGTACATCGCTGCTTGCAGCTTTAATTATCTTTATGGTTGGTCGGCCAAAACAAACAATCTGAACATGTGAAATTCGCTTTGGGAAATTGTGACGGGCACTTTTTATGAGTTAGCTAATACTAGCCATAAGCCGGACAAACAGTTAATAATAATAATAATAAGCATGTTTTACTCAAGGGACATGGTCTACCATCAACCCCTGTGACTGTATGTGGAGCAGTTTAACTGGTATAGGTACTGATACTGATATTGAACTATACTAAGGAGTATCTTCCCAAAGAAGACCTCATCTAGAAGGGTTCTACATGCTGAGTAAACTGACCTTGGTGTGTAACATGGATGGAGTGCCCCTTTAAGTCCGGAGACGCAGTGTCCTCATAGGAAGGTGGAGAAGTCAGAGCGGTGACGTTAACACAGGGAAACAGGAACACACTTCCCTGCAAGCTTTTAATAAACATGAGGTCTGATTTAGACCTTTAAGACCACAAGTGTGACGTGTGTCTTTGTGTCCTCCCCATATGTGTTTTTGAGTCCCATTATGTCCGCCTACAGCCTCAGGCCCCTCTCTGCTGCACATACACTCCTCCGTCAGCCCGCGGCGCCGCTCCGACCTCATGGAAGTGGTTTTAGAACCCCGATCAGACGAAGGGGGAAAAAGCCCCGGCTGTCTCTGCAGGCCCCTCCCCCTTAGTTACCAGCTCCTGCCTAAATTATGGGATCGGCTGCGTTTCCTTTTCACGTGCCGGTCTGTGATGAAATATTTACCCCTGTAGGAAAATGTTTATGGACCATTGAAAAGACAACATTCATGAATAAGTGAATTGAATTACAAATAAAGGTCTCTAATTGGAAGAGGGTTCTGGATGGGAGGTCGGACTGTGAAATAGATTCATGAACAGAGCGGTTTGAAACGCTGACTCTGATTTCCAGCCGACCTGTCTTGTCCTTGTCAGTCCCCTAAACTCCCCCACCCCCATCCCATCAACCCCCCTCTCTGAAATGGTCTGTTCCCTCTCTGAATAATATGCAAATGTATGAAAGTAGGTTACAGACATCCCCTTGTGTTTGCTTCTCATCCGCCTGTGCGCTGGGATTTGTAAAAAGGAAAGAAAGGTACGATCCTCCTCTTCTTCTGCACATACCTGCATCACATTTGGATGATGCAGGTGATGCTGGTGGACCTCAGCTACACCGGTGGACCTCAGCTCCACCAGCCAGCGGTGTACATCAGAGGCTCGGTTTGTGGAGGACTGTTGAGGTCAAGCAGCTCGGCCACGAGCAGGCTGCTGCTGCCTGAATGCTGCTCCCAACGTGACGTTGCAGCAACGTTGACTTATTTGACCTGTTTATATATATATATATATATATATATATATATATATATATATATGCTTATATATATATATTAAGGATTAGCATATTGATCTCAAATTACTCCAAATGTAAGAAGTGCTTATTTACATTTATAGACATACATCATAAATATAAAATCTATGAAATAGACAGCATGCATTTGTTATGTATCCAGTCTTCTGTAATATCCGTTCTTGTATTGAACTCAGTTTTGGATCTGTAGTGAAGAAAGCTTCATCAAGCTGTATTACATACAAGAAAAGGTAATAAAGGCCAGTTATGGCTCTAATATTATTCTAATACATTAGGATTTGTTGAATATTGGGTCAAGATAAATTATAACACGTAAATATAATTAAAGGTACATTTGTCATGATATGTTCTAATATAATCTTGTTAAATGTAGTTTTTGGTGACAAACTTGAATAGATCCAGATGTTTTCACAGCAATATAAAACATATTAGAGGGATGAATTATGAGCTGTTTAACTTCCTCACATTAGCTCTAAGCAGATTAGAAGACAATATTAAAACTACAAAAAAAATAGATAAACAATAAATAATATTTTATTTATTAATAATAATAAATAAAAGAGTTTAATCTTGACTTTAATCTTGGAAAAATGGCTGCTTTAACAAGAAAAAAAACAATCTGTATACAAAAGACGCAACACTAAAGTTATTCCACGAGGACGGAGTAGACTAGTGAGCTGTGGGGAGGTTCAGAGGCCCGGTGGGGACAGGGACCATCTTTCATGAGCCACGTTTATAGACATGTGATCTTCAGGAGGCCTAAGCCTCAGCTCTGGTCTCAGAGATCAGGTCCAGCCCTCCACACTGTCAGAGGGTTACAGCATCTTCACGCTCATCTTCTAAACCTGTTTCACTTCCAGCTGACTGAAGAGATAATGTTCAGACAGACACTGGGGACACACTGTCCTTTTAATATGTATTCACTGTAGAAGGAATGTGATACATGTTCATATTTCAGACTGGACTGTGATATTGTTAAAGACCTAACACTGGCCTGTCTACTTGATACCAGCGTCCTCCAGAGAGGTGAAGGGCTCTGAGGACACTTGACTGCAGTGGTCTTGTGGTGCAGCTGTGGTCCAGCAAGCTGCTGCAGACCCTCTGGTTAAGGTCTGAGTCTGGACTTAATCGTGAAGAAGACACACCAAGTGTTGGCTGTGGAGCAGAAGCAGTAAACAGAGAGGATGAATTAGCAGAGAGTGGAGGGTAATGGACAGTAAAGGCCTGTGTTTACTGCTGCTCCTCTCCTCCCCGTCCAAACAGAGATCTGCTCACGCTTTGTCTCTTCTTTGGCTCAATGTCTTCATCACCACGCTGTCTAGGATGCTGTTCTTTGATTTGGTTAAGTGGGATTAAAGCCCCGCGTTAGTGACAGTGATGGTGGGTTTCAGGTTGAGTGCAGGAAGTCCATCCTGTAGTCCAAACGGAGCATCACATGCTCCGTATGGACTACAGGATGGACTTCCTGTAGTCCATATGGACTCCGTCCAAACCTACAGGATGGACTTCCTGTAGTCCATACGGAGCATCACATCCGGTGTGGGGGTACCAGGGGTGCAGGGTGCTCCATGTGTTGAGCTTTTAATAGCATTTAACTGTGAGCCAGTGTGTCTTCTCATGGAGTTCTGCTACTAATAATAATTAGCTTTTATTCCAGAGAGATACGATGATATTAAGGGAAACAAAGTAAATAAATGAAATTCATTCAAAAGGGGTTTCAGGGGGAACGTAATAATATTCACAACTTTGAATATAGTTTAATCATTAAATTAATGAATAAAAACGGACAGAGGAGTGTATTGGATCCCATTATTAGGGCCTATTCAAAATTATAATTTTTTTGTCAATGATTAATCATGACCCTATTTCATAACTTCAACTAAAGAGAGGTCTTTTATTATGCACTTGGAAACATACAATTATATTGTAAACAATTATTATAGTATATGATCTAAAAGTCTTTCAAGAAATTAGAAATCTAAATTATTCATGTCGCCAAATCATCTTTTATAAAATTCTAATAAATAGGTTTTTGTTTGGAGAATATTGAACGATGCGATATCTGATCTGATGTGATTCTGTCATTCACAATTAAACATAATGTCAAACTATTCACAAAACAAAAAAGGAGAGAGTCAAATCGTAATGTACAGAAGACATTATGGAATGAAATAATACCTTAAATAATATTATAATTTGTTGTAATTCAATGCAGCAGATCTATAATAAATTCTACATTTACAAAGTTCTTAATGTTCAGTCTTTGTTGACATTGTCAGAAATCTGTAAATCATAATTGAGCTCATGCTTAGATCTTCTTTCCACCCATGATGTGGCAGACCACGAGAACCGGACTAGACTGCAGTCCTCTGTCAAATGATGACATCATCATCCAGAGGTTTACCTTTATAAAAGGAGGTTTTTCACTCTTAATTCATACATGAATTATTCTTTATTCTTTAAAATAATATTCAATTTGTTACATAAGAACGTGATTTATGACCTATTTTAAATTTTGTAATTAAAATATTGTTTGTTGAACTATGAAGCCTTATAAAAAAATGAATATATTAGTGGTCATTAGGTGCTATAAGTGAGGTAATGATGAATCTTGTATCTGTAGTTGTGTAGTCTTGTATCAGGTATGATACATTACCAGCTGGTTATAAGTCACTATTGCTTTAAGTGACAAGAAAAAAATTATGAATCTAAAATGTCAATTTTTCACTTCCTTGTCACTCCAGCTCTTGGCTCCTTGTATCTGTCGTCTTGTAGTCTTGTACACTTGTATCTGTAGTAGTGTAGTATTGTATCTGTAGTAGTGTAGTATTGTATCTGTAGTCTTGTAGTCTTGTATCTGTAGTCTGGTAGTCTTGTATCTGTAGTCTTGTATCTGTAGTCGTGTATCTGTTGTCTTGTAGTCTTGTATCTGTAGTCTTGTATATGTAGTCTTGTATATGTAGTCTTGTATCTGTAGTCTTGTATCTGTAGTCTTGTGTCTGTAGTCTTGTATCTGTAGTATTGTATCTGTAGTCTTGTGTCTGTAGTCGTGTAGTCTTGTATCTGTAGTTGTGTAGTCTTGTATCTGTAATCTTGTAACTGTAGTCTTATAGTCTTGTATCTGTAGTCTTGTAGTCTTGTAGTTGTGTAGTCTTGTATCTGTAATCTTGTAACTGTAGTCTTATAGTCTTGTATCTGTAGTCTTGTAGTCTTGTAGTTGTGTAGTCTTGTATCTGTAGTCTTGTGTCTGTAGTCTTGTAGTCTTGTATCTGTAGTCTTGTGTCTGTAGTCGTGTAGTCTTGTATCTGTAGTTGTGTAGTCTTGTATCTGTAATCTTGTAACTGTAGTCTTATAGTCTTGTATCTGTAGTCTTGTATCTCTAGTCTTGTAGTCGTGTAGTCTTGTATCTGTAGTCATGTATCTGTTGTCTTGTAGTCTTGTATCTGTAGTCTTGTATCTGTAGTCTTGTAGTCTTGTATCTGTAGTCTTGTATCTGTAGTCTTGTAGTCTTGTATCTGTAGTCGTGTGTCTGTAGTCTTGTATCTGTAGTCTTGTATCTGTAGTCTTGTAGTCTTGTATCTGTAGTCTTGTAGTCTTGTATCTGTAGTCTTGTATCTGTAGTCTTGTATCAGTAGTATTGTAGTCTTGTATCTGTAGTCGTGTGTCTGTAGTCTTGTATCTGTAGTCTTGTATCTGTAGTCTTGTAGTCTTGTATCTGTAGTCGTGTGTCTGTAGTCTTGTATCTGTAGTCTTGTATCTGTAGTCTTGTAGTCTTGTATCTGTAGTCTTGTAGTCTTGTATCTGTAGTCTTGTATCTGTAGTCTTGTATCAGTAGTATTGTAGTCTTGTATCTGTAGTCGTGTGTCTGTAGTCTTGTATCTGTAGTCTTGTAGTCTTGTAGTCTTGTATCTGTAGTCGTGTGTCTGTAGTCTTGTATCTGTAGTCGTGTGTCTGTAGTCTTGTATCTGTAGTCTTGTAGTCTTGTATCTGTAGTCTTGTATCTGTAGTCTTGTATCTGTAGTCGTGTATCTGTAGTCTTGTATCTGTGGTCTTGTAATCTTGTATCTGTAGTCTTGTAGTCTTGTATCTGTAGTCTTATAGTCTTGTATCTGTAGTCTTGTATCAGTAGTATTGTAGTCTTGTATCTGTAGTCTTGTATCTGTAGTCTTGTAGTCTTGTATCTGTAGTCTTATAGTCTTGTATCTGTCGTCTTGTAATCTTGTATCTGTAGTCTTGTATCTGTCGTCTTGTATCTGTAGTCTTGTATCTGTAGTTTTGTAGTCTTGTATCTGTAGTCGTGTAGTCTTGTATCTGTAGTCGTGTAGTCTTGTATCTGTAGTCTTGTATCTATAGTCTTGTATCTGCAGTCTTGTATCTGTAGTCATGTAGTCTTGTATCTGTAGTCTTGTAGTCTTGTACCTGTAGTCTTGTATCTGTCGTCTTGTAGTCTTGTATCTGTAGTCTTGTATCTATAGTCTTGTATCTGCAGTCTTGTATCTGTAGTCATGTAGTCTTGTATCTGTAGTCGTGTAGTCTTGTATCCGTAGTCTTCTAGTCTTGTATCTGTAGTTGTGTAGTATTGTGTCTATATTTGTGTAGTCTTGTATCTGTAGTCTTGTAGTCGTGTATCTGTAGTCTTGTATCTGTCGTCTTGTAGTCTTGTATCTGTAGTCTTGTATCTGTCGTCTTGTATCTGTAGTCTTGTATCTGTAGTTTTGTAGTCTTGTATCTGTAGTCGTGTAGTCTTGTATCTGTAGTCTTGTATCTGTAGTCGTGTAGTCTTGTGTCTGTAGTTGTGTAGTCTTGTATCTAGTCTTGTAGTCGTGTAGTCTTGTAGTCGGTTACTCTTGTATCTGTAGTCTTGTATCTGTAGTCTTGTATCTGTAGTCTTGTAGTCTTGTCTCTGTAGTCTTGTAGTCTTGTAGTTGTGTAGTCTTGTATCTGTAGTCTTGTATCTGTAGTCTTGTAGTTGTGTAGTCTTGTATCTGTAGTCTTGTATCTGTAGTCTTGTATCTGTAGTCTTGTAGTCTTGTATCTGTAGTCTTGTAGTCTTATCTCTGTAGTCTTGTAGTTGTGTAGTCTTGTATTTGTAGTCTTGTATCTGTTGTCTTGTATCTGTTGTCTTGTAGTCTTGTATCTGTAGTCTTGTATCTGTAGTCTTGTATCTGTAGTCTTGTAGTCTTGTATCTGTAGTCGTGTGTCTTTAGTCTTGTATCTGTAGTCTTGTAGTCTTGTAGTCTTGTATCTGTAATCTTGTATCTGTAGTCTTGCAGTCTTGTATCTGAAGTCTTGTAGTCTTGTAGTCGTGTTCTGCTAGTGCTCCTGAAGTAGAAGTTGGACCAAAGGGACCCAGCTCTTGTCTTCTAGCTCCTCCCCTCTCTCTGACCACATGTTATAATCCAAGCCAGTTAGAACTGGAGAGGTTCCCAGTGCCTCTGTACACCTGCATCACACCTGACCTCTGACCTCCTCCTCACAGAGAGATCAGAGTCCTGATGCCATGTTGGGTCACCCAGGCGAGCATCACCCTGAGGCCTGGCTCCAGGAATATCCTCCGTCTCATTTTTATTATCTTCATTTCTTCACTTCACTGAGACACTACTTAAAAAAGAGATGTTCATCAGAAAGTCTTTTCTTTAAACGTGATAAAACTGAATGATCTAATTCAATGAAAGGATTCCGAGCCGCGTCACCGTGGGACTGGCACCAAAAGCTCCAAAGAGTATTCTTCTAATCTCTGAATATGATCTCTCAGTCGGATCATGTGACTGCCTTGTCTCCTCTTCTGTGTTGAATTATTGGAATATGCTTTTTTTCTAATAACGAGCTCCTTCAGCTGGCATGCTAAGACACATGGAGGAGTGGGAGGAGAGGGAGCAGTGTAGTCATGGAGTTCAGTGGGATGTAGAGGACAGCGGCTCCCCCTACAGGCCGCTCCCTGTAACCATCAGAATAACAACCTTTTTTCTTTATTTCAGAGCACAATATTGCTGAAGTCCTTACAGACGAAGACATCAACCAGGTGGGTGGACTTCCCTTTGACTGCATGTTTATGTTTCAATGGATTATTAAAGAGAGACTCAAGCTAATGAGTGGTGTAATCCCACAGAGTGATGGGGCCCTCACAATGTGGCAGAAGTATTCTGACTTTCAGTCCAACTCCCAAAACACAGGATCCTACATTTCCCACAATGCATCTTATGCTTGAATCCTCTGCCTAATACATGTCCACATCTTTCAAACTTCATGTCATCAAGTTTAGGACACTGGGGTTTCCGTTATAATTGTGCCTCCGAGCCCGAGCTGAGAAACTATTGATGACATCATTATGACATAATAATCAAGGGTCATTTCTTCAGACTCGACAAAGCGACACAGAACTGTTTTAAAGGTCACGTGTGATGGAGTGTAGCTCTGAGATCTGATTCAGATGGCGAGGTCCTGACAGGAAACCGGTCCAGGAGCACGGCGATGAGGCGGTGCAGGTCTGACTGACCCTGGAGCCCTGAGGGTCGGCTGTTTAGAGAGACATGGTGCGGGAGCCTGGTCTGAGAGGGCTATTGAAAGGCTTCTATATGTCATGTGACGTGTCCACAGGATCCTTCATTTCTACACATCCTAGTCATCGTCTGTAACCAGCCGTGCAATGCATTCTGGGAGCGCTGCGGTGCTTTTCGAGAGATGGACTGTCCCTTTGGCCGCTCCTCTTTGCATAAAGTTGAGCTTTAGGCTACCGTATGCTAATCAGGTCCTTCCAGCTCAGCTGAACTCCAGAAGGAGCTTCCAGACGGCGGCTGTCCGTCTCAAATAAAAACACCTTCAGTAACTCGTGGCTCATTTCTCTCCTCAGATGTTTTCAGACACGTTTCCATCAACTGTTTTTATAGCGTAAGAGAAGTCTCCATACGAGCCGCCATGTTGGTCCAGGGTAAAACCTGGGAGCAGACGGAGTGAAAGCATCCGACCAATCGGAGGCAGCCAGGAAGTGTTTGTGTGGTTGGAGGAGGAAGTGGCCGTATGTGTTCTGGTTGGTCAGTAGTCGTGTATTAATACACCACTGGGATCCAGCTGGGACAACGGTCCATTGGGTTAGGGTTTCCTGTTTCGGGTAAGAAGAGCACCTGTCAATCATCTACTAGGACTCCTCCTGGTGGCCCGCCCCTCAAGTGTCCAATGCTGGGATATCTCTCGTCCAGAAACGGCCCGCTCGGAGTGTACAGTGTACACTGTACTGTGTACAGTGTACACTGTACTGTGTACTGTGTACTGTGTATTGTGTACAGTGTACTGTGTACAGTGTACAGTGTATTACAAGGACCCCTAGTTCTTTCTCAAAGCAGACTTGTGGTCTGTAACCATTCACATTAATGATGGCTGAACACTGAAAGTGAATGCAGCCTTACTGTCATTGGTTCCTCCGGTCCCTCTGTTCCACATGTCTGCTGAGGGAAGGGTTTCCTCAAGACGATCCTTACACTTTAATATTCATTTCACTTGCAACCGTCGTCATCGTCATAAACCTGGTGATTGAGAAGCAGTGCTGCTCGTATCTCCTCATGTGTGGCGTTGGAATGTGACTGCAGCCCACCAGGGGGCAGTGCTGACCTTGAAACTGTCATCGTAACACTTTTCATTCAACATGTGGAGTTGACTGCATGCCATCATAATTTATTTCATAAAGCCTGTCGTCCACAAATGTTCAGCCCACAATGTTTTCTGATTTCTGAACCGCTCACACAGAAATTTAACATTATACAAGTAAGAGCAGGTGGGACGTTTCTTCATACAATAAAACATGTAACATTCTCACGTTCATATTAATCACGTTATTATTTTCTGCACATAAAAAAAGCCCTATTGTTTTTTGACACCACCACCAGGAGTCACCAAGCCCAAGCTGAAGCTCTTGGCCTCACTAGTTTTGTATATTTTTAATATCACTGGTCATTATGCGTGTATCCTTCCTCCATCTGATGTATCAGGGCAGGCTGTTCTCATTCACCTTCCAAAAGTAATGACTATAATTCATAAATAACCCACGTAATCATGAGCAGGACTCATCATGCAGGGCTGCTGCTGAGGAAGTCAGGTGACCTGGTATAAAGAGTGACACAGCCCAGAGAGAGGAAGTCAGGTGACCTGGTATAAAGAGACATCGGTATCATACGGTTGTATGAGGGATCATCATTGATCAGGGACATGTGGTTGTCCTCCTGTGCCTCCTCACACTGAGGACATGTCCTCCTGTGGCTCCTCACACTGAGGACATGTCCTCCTGTGGCTCCTCACACTGAGGACATGTCCTCCTGTGGCTCCTCACACTGAGGACATGTCCTCCTGTGGCTCCTCACACTGAGGACATGTCCTCCTGAGGCTCCTCACACTGAGGACATGTCCTCCTGAGGCTCCTCACACTGAGGACATGTCCTCCTGTGGCTCCTCACACTGAGGACATGTCCTCCACGAGGCTCCTCACACTGAGGACATGTCCTCCTGTGGCTCCTCACACTGAGGACATGTCCTCCTGAGGCTCCTCACACTGAGGACATGTCCTCCTGTGGCTCCTCACACTGAGGACATGTCCTCCACGAGGCTCCTCACACTGAGGACATGTCCTCCTGTGGCTCCTCACACTGAGGACATGTCCTCCTGTGGCTCCTCACACTGAGGACATGTCCTCCTGTGGCTCCTCACACTGAGGACATGTCCTCCTGAGGCTCCTCACACTGAGGACATGTCCTCCATTGGATGCTGTTTCATCAGTGCATATCGTAGGCTTTAACCTTCCAGACTCCAGAGGTCAACTTCCTGTCATTTGTCACAGGTGCTTTATTCACTCGGTCACTGGGAAGGACACAGACACACATTCCCTCATGGGATCTGTCGCTTTCCATTTGATACAATATGCAAATCAATTTGAGGAGAAATACCATTTTGCCATGACGGTTGTTTCTTAAGTAGTTTGTGACGGTACACACTAAAGCCCCCCCTCGTTACCTTTACTGCTGTGATAATCTTCTGTAGGTTAAATATGTTGGTAGGATGAGGGTTCAAGTGTCCTGTGACCTTTCCTGTTGAAGTAAGTTAAAGTCCTCTGATTCACAGCCTTTAGATGAAGAACAGAACTGTGTTTAGCTGCATTCATTGATTTATGTCCACTGGGGGGCAGCAAATGGATGAACAGACACTGACACCTTGTTACTCTTGTTATTTGTCTCTGTAGCTGCTCAATGCTGCACTATGGCCACCATCTGCTCTTTAACTGTATCTATGTCTCTAGCTGCAGACCTTCTACTCAGATCAGCTGTCTCTAGCTGCAGACCTTCTACTGAGATCAGCTGTCTCTAGCTGCAGACCTTCTACTGAGATCAGCTGTCTCTAGCTGCAGACCTTCTACTGAGATCAGCTGTCTCTAGCTGCAGACCTTCTACTGAGATTAGCTGTCTTTAGCTGCAGACCTTCTACTGAGATCAGCTGTCTTTAGCTGCAGACCTTCTACTGAGATCAGCTGTCTTTAGCTGCAGACCTTCTACTGAGATCAGCTGTCTTTAGCTGCAGACCTTCTACTGAGATCAGCTGTCTTTAGCTGCAGACCTTCTACTGAGATCAGCTGCTGCTGGAAACAAAGATGATGAAAGTTTTGAGACTCAACCAAAAGTGTAAAGTTGTGGGTCGTAAAGCTAAACAACAAGTAAGAAGACTAAACGTCTGGTGTTTAGTCACAGAAGTGTGAGCAGGTTGCCACTTCCAATGTTGGTTCCATATATCTTGATGTAGTCAACAAGTGAGTGTCAAATTAAATTAAGAATGTTTAATTTAATAATATCTCAACAATATTTATTGTCAGTTTTCAAATTGAACTGGATGAATTATAAATAATACATACTCGAGTAGTTTCAAATGAAATAAGGGCTGGATTAAAAAATACAATACATAACAGAAAGTTTTAGAAAAATTTGACTAAATAAATAAGAATAAAGTTCCTTCAATAGAAAAATGAATTGAACTGATTTGTCGTTTCCCTACGGCTTCATATTCATTTAAGTCAGGTGTGAAGTGATGTCCCCCAAAAAAGCAACAATATTATATTATTTTCATCTTCTAAAAGGAGTAAATCATGTGCAGGGACTTTTATCTTTGGTTATTGAAATATATATATATATATGGCGCTTCACATTGCCTCCTTTAATAATCGCCATGGTTTCTGAACACATGAGACATTCTGGTTTTAATCTGGTCAGAATGGATCTATAACAGTCCGTCCATTCTTGGTTAAAGACTCTGGGCTCGCTGTCCACTTTTCTCTTCTTGGAGAATGCCATGTGAAATGTCTTCTCTTGCCCTGTGTCTCGCCCCGTGTCTCGCCCCGTGTGTCGCCCCGTCTCTCGCCCCATCTCTCGCCCTGTCTTACCGTGTCTCGGCCCATCTCTCTCCCCGTGTCTCGCCCCATCTCTCGCCCCGTCTTACCGTGTCTCGCCCCGTGTCTCGCCCCGTGTCTCGCCCTGTGTCTCGCCCCGTCTCTCGCCCCGTTTCTCGCCCCGTCTCTCGCCCCGTCTTACCGTGTCTCGCCCCGTGTCTCGCCCCGTGTCTCGCCCCGTCTCTCGCCCCATCTCTCGCACCGTCTCTCACCCCGTCTCTCGCCTCGTGTCTCGCCCCGTCTCTTGCCTCGTGTCTCACCCCGTCTCTCGCCCCGTCTCTCGCCCCGTCTCTCTTCCCGTCTCTCGCCCCATCTCTCGCCCCGTGTCTCGCCCCATCTCTCGCCCTGTCTTACCGTGTCTCGCCCCGTCTCTCGCCCCGTCTCTCGCCCCGTCTTACCGTGTCTCGCCCCGTGTCTCGCCCCGTCTCTCGCCCCATCTCTCTCCCCGTGTCTCCCCCCATCTCTCGCCCCGTCTTACCGTATCTCGCCCCGTCTCTCGCCCCGTCTCTCGCCCCGTCTCTCCCGTGTGTGTTTATCTCACTCAAGCTTGTTCAATTAAATTTATTTTGTATAATAGACCGGACCCGGACCGCGGTTCGCCTAAATAATATGACGTAGTATAAAGAACATGACGTAGTATAAATAACTTGTAATATAAATACCGTGTCTCGCCCCGTGTCTCGCCCTGTGTCTCGCCCCGTCTCTCGCCCCGTGTCTCGCCCCGTCTCTCGCCCCATCTCTCGCACCGTCTCTCACCCCGTCTTTCGCCTCGTGTGTCACCCCGTCTCTCGCCTCGTGTCTCGCCCCGTCTCTCGCCCCGTCTCTCGCCCCGTCTCTCGCACCGCCCCCCCCCCGTGTCTCTTCCCGTCTCTCGCCCCATCTCTCGCCCCGTGTCTCGCCCGCCCTCTTCTTCCCGTCTCTCGCCCCCATCTCTCGCCCCGTCTTACCGTGTCTCGCCCCGTCTCTCACCCCGTCTCTCGCCCCGTCTCTCGCCCCGTCTCTCGCCCCGTCTCTCGCCCCGTCTTACCGTGTCTCGCCCCGTCTCTCGCCCCGTCTCTCGCCCCATCTCTCGCACCATGTCTCTTCCCGTCTCTCGCCCCATCTCTCGCCCCGTGTCTCGCGCCATCTCTCGCCCCGTCTTACCGTGTCTTGCCCCGTGTCTCGCCCCGTGTCTCGCCCCGTGTCTCGCCCCGTCTCTCGCCCCGTCTCTCGCACCGTGTCTCTTCCCGTCTCTCGCCCCATCTCTCGCCCCGTGTCTCGCGCCATCTCTCGCCCCGTCTTACCGTGTCTTGCCCCGTGTCTCGCCCCGTCTCTCGCCCGTGTCTCTTCCCGTCTCTCGCCCCATCTCTCGCCCCGTGTCTCGCCCCGTGTCTCGCCCCGTCTCTCGCCCCGTGTCTCTTCCCGTCTCTCGCCCCCTCTCTCGCCCCGTGTCTCGCCCCATCTCTCGCCCTGTCTTACCGTGTCTCGCCCCGTCTCTCGCCCCGTCTTACCGTGTCTCGCCCCGTCTCTCACCCCGTCTCTCGCCCCGTCTCTCGCACCATGTCTCTTCCCGTCTCTCGCCCCATCTCTCGCCCCGTGTCTCGCCCCGTCTCTCGCCCCGTGTCTCGCCCCGTCTCTCGCCCCGTGTCTCGCCCCGTCATTATACTTAACTAACGTAACTCACGTAGTTAATCATATTTAACTAACGTAACTCACGTGGTACAAAAAGTTGTGTTGCCTCAACTTGAAGTTGCTTTGTTTTAAACCACGATGTTATGTTTGATTGTGACTCTCCCATCAGGGTAGATGGGTTATGGTTAGGGTCTAGAGCATTATAATGGTGGTGATGTGGTGATGTGGTAGATCCACGTCCTATGTGATACTCGTGTTTGATTGGCCAACAAGTTGAACTCTTGAGCTCTATTCCTCCTCCTTAGCCTTCTGCCTCTGCTCACGATGTCACGGGGCTCATGAGCTGTGTTGTATTGTCCAGCCAGTGTTAATGAGTCACTTACAGGTGTTTGACATCAGAGCAAAGCCGAGGAATGTCTGCTATTAGTTGACAAACAGCTGGAAAAGTTGCATGTGGAAAAGTTGTTGGTGTGTTTTGATCCTCCGGTGTTTCCTGTTATGGATTGGCTCTTTTCCTCCGGGGTTGAGCACTTTTGCAGCTCCTCTAAACACTTGTCTTGTGTAGTGTCAGATGCATATTCAAAAGGCACTTTTTGGTATTTTTTCAAGAGTGCCTGCGTGCCAAGTTCATCACAGCCCAGAGTATGGATTTGAGAGGGGGGAGGTGAAGAGAGAGAAGAGGGGAGGTGAAGAGAGAGGAGAGGGGAGGTGAAGAGAGAGGAGAGGGAAGCCAGAGAGAGACAGAGGAGGAGGAGGAGTAAGAGGAGGAGGAGGAGAAGGAGGAGGAGGAGGAGGAGGAGGAGGAGGAGGAGGAGACCAGGAGACCCAGCCCATTTATCTGACAGCCATTTACCACAGCGAGCCGATGTGCCCACAGCTCTCTGCCTGCTTCATGGTAGACTGGCTGCCCCTCCCCTGCCTCCCCCTGCCTCCCCTCCTCTGTCCAAAGTTGTGTAGGCACACTCTGTCTGTGCTCAGCATTAGGCTGAGCGTGAGGAGCTCACCAGAGCCTGAGGCTGGCGGAGAGGACCCGAGCTATGGCTCTGCTGCTGGACAGCTCTCGCTCCACAGCAGCCCACTGCTGCCTGATCCGCCGCAGGTGCAAGAGGAGGAGGAAGAAACGCTCCGAGCGCCAAGGTACTCCTCCATCCTGTCCCTCTGCTCTGCTCTCTGTGTGTCAGAGGATGGAGGGTGGTAGTGGGTTAGGAGCGCTGCTGCTGGAGGGTTGTGTTGGTGTACTGGTGCTCATCAGGGGAGGTGCTACTGCTGGAGGGTTGTGTTGGTGTACTGGTGCTCATCAGGGGAGGTGCTGCTGGTGGAGGGTTGTGTTGGTGTACTGGTGCTCATCAGGGGAGGTGCTGCTGGAGGGTTGTGTTGGTGTACTGGTGCTCATCAGGGGAGGTGCTGCTGTTGGAGGGTTGTGTTGGTGTACTGGTGCTCATCAGGGGAGGTGCTGCTGCTGGAGGGTTGTGTTGGTGTACTGGTGCTCATCAGGGGAGGTGCTGCTGGAGGGTTGTGTTGGTGTACTGGTGCTCATCAGGGGAGGTGCTGCTGCTGGAGGGTTGTGTTGGTGTACTGGTGCTCATCAGGGGAGGTGCTGCTGGAGGGTTGTGTTGGTGTACTGGTGCTCATCAGCGGAGGTGCTGCTGCTGGAGGGTTGTGTTGGTGTACTGGTGCTCATCAGGGGAGGTGCTGCTGGAGGGTTGTGTTGTGTACTGGTGCTCATCAGGGGAGGTGCTGCTGGAGGGTTGTGTTGGTGTACTGGTGCTCATCAGGGGAGGTGCTGCTGGTGGAGGGTTGTGTTGGTGTACTGGTGCTCATCAGGGGAGGTGCTGCTGGTGTAGGGTTGTGTTGGTGTACTGGTGCTCATCAGGGGAGGTGCTGCTGGTGGAGGGTTGTGTTGGTGTACTGGTGCTCATCAGGGGAGGTGCTGCTGGTGGAGGGTTGTGTTGGTGTACTGGTGCTCATCAGGGGAGGTGCTGCTGGCTCTCCTGTAATTTCTTTGCTCTACATCAACGTGCTGGTTAGAACTAAACTTTTATTAATCTCGTTTCTCATCTCACTGGCTTCTGGTTATCTTTCTTTTGTTCATTCCTTTTTATTTTAGCTCAATAGGAATCAACTTTATTGTGGAAATAGCACAAGATAATAGATGTCAAGTTTAAATTATGCTTGTGGTGACAAATATGCAAGTCAAATAACAAAGAGTAAATTTGGAAACAGAAAGGGAACATGAAGTGCATTGTTTTAGAGCAAGATGGATTCTGGATTTTTGAGAAAATATCTTTCAATATTTTAAAGTTAAAAGGAAGATAACATCAGTATTTTATTTTTATTAAAGACCCCTTCAGAAGAGAACTTTGTCCATTCACAGTAAACTTCTTACAATCTCCATTTAAATGAAATAAAAGAACAAGTTATGTCTTTTAAAGGCCTAGTGCAACGTGGAACACTTGATCAATTACCTATTTTTATATATAATAATTTTTTATGACAAACAAATACATATTTATGTAAAAACAACAAAAGTCATGTAATCTGCATTTCAGTCTTTGCAGAAGCGGTTTATACTCAGAGGACTCTGTATGTCACTCGCTACTGTCTGAAATTCAGACTCCCTCAGCATGATCTGTAACTTATTTTGATTGTCTTAATAAACAGTTAGCAATACCACCTTCACCATTAATGGAAGTTCCTCCTGAAAGCTGTTTTTTGCTAAATGAACACAAAGACATTTACATAGTTTACATAATTCTGTTCCGTCAGAATAAAAATGATTAGTTATGAAATAATTTTCAGTTTGGTCCTGACATACCTGAACCAAGTGTAGAGAAGGCTCGTCAGTAGTTCTGTACCTCTTAAAACACAATGACCAAATATAGGTGATTAAAATCTGTGAATCTGTATCTATCTGTGATCTCAATTACAACTCATCATCATTGGTACATCCACTTATCATTTCTCAAAGGAGATATGTTTGTGGATCTCCAGCTGCTTGTGTGGATTCTTGTGAGACTGTTTTACTCTTCAAATGTCACATGACGCGCGTCTTGTAAAGCAGCATGCACACATACATACAGAGTGATTCATATCTGTTTCTCTAGCTGTGCCTCTAATAGCCAAGTGAATGATGTTGGTCAATGAGGAATAAGTATGATTGATCAGCATACTCCAGACATCATAGCCTGATGCTGATGAATCAGCCGGAGTGAAAAGATGTTAAAACATCCATAACGATAACTTCCTGCTCAATGGGCATCTGGAGAATATTCTCCTCTCCGTCTCCAGACACCTGATGCTGGCAGGTCTCTGCTCTATCTGCATCTCTAGCTGGAGTGATGACATCACCGTCCACACACAGTGATGTCATCACCGTCCACCCACAGTGATGTCATCACCGTCCACCCACACTGATGACATCACCGTCCTCCCACAGTGATGTCATCACCGTCCTCCCACAGTGATGTCATCACCCTCCACCCACAGTGATGTCATCACCGTCCACCCACAGTGATGACATCACCGTCCACACACAGTGTCTGGTACAACCATCAGGCATCCAATATTATTCTAGTTTCTTCTACGTTTCACAGCTCCACGAAGAATTGTGAATCCCTTCAAACTTCTGGCACAGATTAGTTTTGCCTGCTCTGGACACTCTGGACACTCTGGACAGGGCGACCTCTTGACCTCTTGACCTTCAGAGCAGCAACCAACCATCCACTTGTGGAGGTAAAGAGATAAAAGCAGAGGAAGTACTGACGTCTGAAACATGATGCATCATTAATAACATTTTGAATGAAACACCACAAAGTCAGGAGTAATCTACTTGTCTGTGTTTGATAATTTGCTGTAATATTAATTCCACAGTTTCAGATTTTTTTACTCTAAACATTACTGCACATGTACGTATCCAGTTATAGATGTAGTGAAGTTATCAGTTATACATTAGTTTTTCTCTGCGGCATCTATAAATGTTACATCATCACCACCTACTGATGAGAAAAATTATAAATTGGTGTAAAAATTATGATATAAGTGATTTAAATAAGAGGCACAGATATAAATACAGAATTCCAGATATAAATCACTTTGTATTTATTTGTGCATTGTGTTTTAACACAAGTGAGCATGGGAATGGCATCACATACCTCATAATGTTCCAAGTCTTCAACACGTTCACAATTTGTCCATGAATTCATTTTCATACAGATTTATGAGTAGAAGAACTTGACACCATGCTGAGCTGCATCTCTAATTAATCTTCATGTTCCATCAGCGTTCCACTTCTATGTGGTTCACACCGTTGACCTGCTCTGTCCCCCTCAAAGGGTTAAAGGGTGTACTTGCATTATTATGCTGGCATGATAATGCATAAATTCCATTCAATTCAAGTGATTGGAAATGGATCAGGATCTTCCAGCTGATATTGATCCATCAGAGAGATGCTCTTGGTCCTGATTGGTCCTGATTGGTCCTGATTGGTCCTGATCCTGATCATAATACTGTCTGGTCGCCCTCCACTGACATCCCTCAAGTGACCAACTTCTAGGTAAAGAGATGATTGAAATAGCTTGAGAATAATCATCTTCCAGTTTGTATGATTAAAAAGTCACTTTCTTTCAACAATAGTGAAAGGGAAACTTCTTTCAAACAAACGGGATCAAAGGTAAAGAAACCGTTTTTATTTCTCTGTAGGATTCTGTCCATAATGTTGTCAGACACTTCTAATAACTAGCACCTGTATGTATGTATGTTTATGTATATATGTATGTATGTATGTATGTATGTATATATGTATATGTGTATGTATGTATGTATGTATGTATGTATGTATGTATGTATGTATGTCATGTGATTGACGTGAGGAGAGTACCCATGTGATGACATCACGTGACGTGTCCACAACAGAAGTGCTCTGAATGTAGCATGATCAGGGATCGGCGACTAGACTCCCCATCACTTATGTTTATTTAATACCGGCTGATAACTAATGTGTTAAAGTAAAGTTATGTAACATAAGTCAGGTAACATAAGTCCACATTGACATGGGACACTAACAGCGGTCTCCTGGGTGAAAGTAAACAGCGACGTGGATGGGTTTACATTGGAGGAAGTCTGAAGCCGGCTGCAGACCCTAACGGGGGCCTCGTGACCACTGACTGTCACTTTGGTTAATCTTCTGCTTATTAATAAGTAGAACGGCAACACATTATCTCTGAAGAACTTCAGTATTTAAAGAAACTGTAAAATGATCCGAGCGAATCTCGTATCAACGTATCTTCTCCACCTGCTCCGCCCTGAAGGCTCCACCTGCTCTGCCCTGAAGGCTCCAGCTGTTCCCCCCGAAAGGCTCCACCTGCTCCCCCCTGAAGGCTCCACCTGTTCCCTCCTGAAGGCTCCACCTGTTCCCCCCTAAAGGCTCCACCTGCTCCCCCCGAAGGCTCCACCTGTTCCCCCTGAAGGCTCCACCTGTTCCCCCCTGAAGGCTCCACCTGTTCCCCCTGAAGGCTCCACCTGCTCCCCCCCTGAAGGCTCCACCTGTTCCCCCTGAAGGCTCCACCTGCTCCCCCCTGAAGGCTCCACCTGTTCCCCCCTGAAGGCTCCACCTGCTCCCCCCTGAAGGCTCCACCTGTTCCCCCCTGAAGGCTCCACCTGTTCCCCCCTGAAGGCTCCACCTGCTCCCCCCTGAAGGCTCCACCTGTTCCCCCCTGAAGGCTCCAGCTGTTCTCTCCTGAAGGTTCCACCTGCTCCGCCCTGAAAGCTCCACCTGCTCCGCCCTGAAGGCTTGTTGTCCCAGAGAGAAAGAGGTGGTGCTGCTCTCTGACATCAACCAGACACGTATCAGTACGACTAAGAGTTAGTTACATCAAACCTAACTCTCCTTAAGTCTGTTTCTCCTCCTTCTAACTCGTAATGGGCTCATTACTGCCCCCTGAGGCCGGTGGTCAGCCACAGAAATATACAGATAATATAAAAATATAAATATAGATAATATACTGTAAATTCAGTGCTGGATAGTAACTAAATACTGAAGTACTTAGTTACTATCCAGTAAGCTACAATTGACGTACTTGTGCTTTACCTGAGTATTTTGTTTAAATATTATACTTGTACTCCACCACATTTCAGAAGGAAATATTTTACTTTTCTACATTTATCTGAGAGCTTTAATTACTAATGACTTTATAAATGTTTGTTTTTCGTGCTCATAAAACATTATAATTTGTTGTAAATCAAACTACCCAACAACTTATAAAAGTACAGCTGAAACTATTTTGATCGTTTCAGTTATTTCATGGTTTCTGATTCACAAAATAGGATTTAATTCAGAAAGAAATCAGCAGATAAATCCATAATAACAATAATCATTATTCAATAGTTCCCTATGAGCTTCAACTCCGGCAGTAAAATCTTCTTTAAAATGAATGCATGAGTAATAATAATCTGTCACAGGGACACTTTTCTGCAAGAGTACTTTTACTTTAATACTTGAAGTACATTTACATATTTTTACTGAAGTAACATTTGGAATTTTACTACTAACAGATATTTTTACTTTTTAGTACTTTTACTTAAATAAAGGATATGAATACCTCTTGCACCATAATAATATGAATAATATTTGTCAGGAAACATCCTTCTTACAGACAGTTTGTTCTTTCTGGATGAATCTAATAACAAACCCTCCAAACTCCTATGTTGATATTCTTCACTGTGCCAGACATTTGTCAGATGAATCATTAATAAGAAAATGCACTTTGCAGAAGCATTAACTTCACGGCTCAGTAAATGTCAGACGTGTATGCGTTTAGTCTTGGTAGCTTGAACATGCTCGGCCTGGCTCGCCTCGGCCCGGCTCACCTCGGCCCGGCCCAGCTCGGCTCGGCTCGGCCCGGCTCGCATTGGCCCGGCTCGGCTCGGCCCAGCCCGGCCTGGCTCGGCTCGGCCCGGCTCGTCTCGGCTCGGCTCGGCCCGGCTCGCCTTGGCCCGGCCCGGCTTGTCTCGGCTCGGCTCCAGACTGTCCTGCTTCATTTGCTCCGTGCATTATTGCAAACGTCTGCTAATATTTTCACTAACTGCAAAAGACAAGTGCACTTAATGCTCACATTAATTCATATTCCAGCTATCACCACAAAAAGCCAAAGCAGCAGGTGTACTGCGATTTTTTATCTTTTTATCCCACTCGGGAATATTCAATTTAGCCTAACTGTTATTCATGGAGCGTGTGGTAAACAGTATTAATGTGTAGAAGAAGAATGGAGCCGTGGTACATACTTTGCATGCGGGGCGAGTAAGTAAGGAGCCCCCCGACCCCCACCCTGGCCCTGCTAAGCGGGGTGTTGTGAGATGAACTGAAGTGTGAGTTTAATCTACTGGGAGCAAAAGTGAGTTTCAGACGAGGAATAAGCCGATGTGCTCCGTGAGGCGTGTTCGCTAAGGGATGTGTCTGTCGGCCCAAAACCACCGCCGCAGATCTCTGTGGAGCAAACAGCCGGCGCTCTGTGATGTGGAGGAGTTGATACAGACCCCCCCCCCCCCCCCCCCCCCTGCAGCCGGGGTAGGCCTGAAGCTCTGCTGATAACCCAGACTCTCTTTGGGGCTCAGGGTTGTGAGCTCCGCTGAGCCCCCCCCTCACACAGGTGGAGAAGGAGGCAGCACACAGCATGGAGGGCAGACTCATGGATCTCTTTTGCTAGTATTGACTTTTAATTTAAGCCAGATTCAATGCAAACATTTGTATTTACAATGAACTCATCGTATCATAACATCATCCCATGTTACATGTTCCTGTCATGTGTCAAATCTTCATCAACATCTTCATCTTCAGGACATAATTCATCAAAATGAACAATGAAATACAAAAGTATCTGCAGATACATGTCCCAGTTTTCTCTGATGGTTCCTTATACCTGATGGCTTGATCACAGCCGTGCTTCAGTGGGGAAGACTCTGCTTACAGGTTAACTATGTTCCTCATGTGACTAATGACAACAACACCTTTTCAAGGCAACAATGTGATCATATCGGTGCAATGCACGTGTCAATGCACGTTCTCCTAAAGCGCTGGTTGTTTTCTTCGTGTCATGATGGACAGAACCCTACAGAACCCTACAGAATCCTACAGAACCCTACAGAGAAATAAGAGCTTCTTCTTTCCCTTTGCCGGGATCCTGTCTGTTTGGTGTTGAACCAAGTCTCACTAATGGTCTAAATGTTCAGCCATGACATTGTGTAGACGACACTAATCTGGGCTCTGGGTTCTCCAACACAACAGGTCACATGACCCAATAGCAGACAGAAGGTTCATTAAGGTCCTGGACAGCTGAGAGTATGGCTGGTACACGGGAGGCAGGCAGAGACGTATCAGTAGACAGCACCAACCTTCCTCCTCCACCTGCCTGTCCATCAGCTCCTGGTCTACCTAATCCTGATGCCATGGGGTGTGAAATTCAGCATCAGCCCTGAGCTCCCCCCCACGCCCCCCACTCCCCTCCCTCTCTCTGGGAGATAGCGGAGGCCCCGGCCCGGCCTTGACTGGGTGAAGAGAACAGTGATAGCCATCTGTTGTGAGCGGCGACGCCAGTGATGCAGGGAGAATGAGGTGGAGGAGGGTCAGTGGGTGCGATGGGGAACCTGAAATCTCTGTTGCCGACCTTTAGAGACCTTATGAAAAATGTAAAAGTCAAAAATAAGCTCAAGCAAAATGAAAGCCTGTCACCACAGATCAGGTGGTCAGAGGCTGACATTGGGACTAGAAGGTCAGGAACCCAGGGCTCCCGCTCTGGAACTGTCACATAAGATCTCCTTTCACCAGACTGTCTGCCCTGTGTGTCCCCAGGTCTGTGAAGGGCCAACATTAGGCTCTAAGGGGAGCGGTGGAGCGTGGGTGGAGCCGGGGCCGAATGAAGCCCGCTGGCTGAAACACGCCCATCTGGCTCAAAGCTACCAAGCGAGCTAAGGCTAACAGGCTAGTAAGAAGCTAGGCGCTTGTGCTGCTCTGTGTTGCTAGCTGGCTACGTTGACCCTGTGGTTGCCGGTTATTCCTGGTCAGAAGGCAACGTTACAACAACAGTGGAACGTGACCCTGTCAGCTCCTTCAGTTTGTGTAATAACATTAACTTCACCATGAAGAATATGAGTCTCCTTCAAAAGGGAAAAAAATACACATTCAATCAACTCCTAGTCGCCACGACCTCCAGAAGTCAACTATATTTAGGGATATGAGCCTAATCGCAATAAACAGATTTCTGCACTTGGTTGCAGATTTTGGTATCAGAGGCGTTCTGGTTTCCGTTGGTAGTCATAAGTAATGAGTAATGAGTAATATTGGCCAATCACGTTCGAGCAAGGTTTGGTTGAACGCAGGTAAATGCAGGTCTGTTTACCTCACCATTCATATTCATGCAACTAATGTGTTTATGATTACATTATTTACTAGAGCACAGTGAAAATAATACTCTGTTACAAGTAGAAGTCCTGCATTCAAGATGTTACTGAGGTAAACATATTAGCATCAAAATATACTTAAAGTAGCAAAAGTTTAAGTACAGTATACTCATTCGGTAGAAGGCCCATTTCAAATCATATATTTATGGTAGGCCTAACTCACTGGGTTATGGATATTGATGCATTGTCTTTATCACTTTAATGTTGCAGCCACTACTTTAAATACTAAATAATGAGGCTATGTACTACTAGTTTATTAGTTGATTTATATTTGGTAATAAGACGTAATAGTAGTAACTAGTAACTTATATTGTCAGATGAATGTAGTGAGGTTAAAGTACAATGTACCGCTGAGATGTACAGGACTAGAATTGTATAGTATACAATATTGAATAATAGAGTTATATCAAATGGAAATAAAGTATAATACTTGAGTAAATGTACTTAGTTACATTCTGCCACTGCTCCATCAAGAGCACAACGTTCTTCATAGATCTAGCCTTTTAATTAAGATTCAGATTCAGATTGATGCATTTAACTTTAAAAAGTACATTTTCTTCTGGGGGAGCATGAGGACCCCCGTAGAGGGTCTGAGGTCTCACAAAGTCCTGTGGGAAGAACTGTGCCCCCTGAGGCTGAATGCCCGTCAGACCAATCCCCAAGGTGAGCCGAGCTACTGTAGGCCCAGGACAGCACACGCGTGTTGCTCCTGGAACCCAGATGATGTAATTGCCGGACGAGCAGAGAAAAGAGCAGCCAGAAGCCTCCCAGGTGAGCAGGTCAACGTGGTCAGTAGAATGTAGGAGACGTTCTCTGGTGGAAGAACCTTCCTGCCCAACTGGTTCTCAGCATGGCGTCCCCGTTGGCCCCCAGGCATTCAGTCAGCAGCAGTGTTCAGCCCCAGAAGGCCCGAGCTACCTGTGATAGCGCTAAATGAGAGTGTGTGCCAGGGGAACAGTGTGGTGGGGGGGGGGGGGTCCTGAGTCCTGAGTCCTGAGTCCTGAGGCTCACAGCCAAATATCTCACCCCAACATGTCAACATCACAGCTGCAATCAAACTGTAGAAAGATCCGTAGAATAGAACACCAACGTTTGGGAGCCACAGTGCAGGTCTGATTAAAGGAGGTTTTATGTGCTGCTGCTTTGTGTTCTGCATATCTGATTATTCAAGCGTGACAAGCCTTGTATATCCACAGAGGGACCAGGTCTGGTTGTGTTATGGTCTATGTTCGCCCTGTGACTTCATCATGTTGTTGAGGTCAGCCAGCGTGGGAGAGATAATGGAAACTAAAGTGGTGAAAGCTGTTGTAAGACAGCAGTGCGAGGTTGTGTTGAGGAATGCATCAGCATCTGGCTTTAGTCTTCTCATTTCTCTGATGTGAATGAAAGTCACCGTCTCTGTAATCCTGCTAAGAACCTTCAGAAGACCAACTACCCTTCTGGAGGAAGAGGAGTTCTAGAAATACATAAGCATGTGAGCATGCAAGTGAGTTTATAATTGGCTTTGTGACCATGTGACCATGTGACCATGTCCAAGACTTCAGACAGGGGTGTTTTAAACCGCCCACATCGGTCTACAGCTAAACATTGAATATCTGTATAATAACTCATTTGTCTGTTATCAGTGTAACGTTTGAAGAGTACCTTGATCTTGAACTAAATGCGTGAGCTTTATTTCCTGAATTACTTGTGTGGTTGTTGGCCCTGAGGCTTCACTTCCAATACGCTACCCAGGCATTCTCCCCCCGCCTCCCCCGCCTCCCCCACAGTGTGGAAGGAGATAATCCACTTAATTGCTTTACCTTCAGGAAGGCTGCCACTTCTCCTTGGCCACCAGTGGAGAGGGCACTACAGGGTTGAATAGTTTGCTGTCAGCAGCACAAATGTGTCTGGGAAGAGGGGGGGGGAGGGTGTGTGTGTGTGTGGCGGGGGGGGGGGGTCTGCATGGAAGCCCTGTTGGTTAAGTGAGTTGCATTAGCGTGTGGAATTGATACCGCATTGACCCCTCCAGCTACTGACTGGGCCACACAGCAAATTAAAGCCGTCATAAAGATTTCACAGAGTCCCTGTGAATGTTGGGGCGATGGCTGCAGCCTGCGAGTGTCCTTGGGAAGCAGCGAGGGGGTTCCTTCCTCTGGTCCTGCAGCGAGGGGGTTCCTTCCTGTGGTCCTGCAGCGAGGGGGTTCCTTCCTCTGGTCCTGCAGCGAGGGGGTTCCTTCCTGTGGTCCTGCAGCGAGGGGGTTCCTTCCTGTGGTCCTGCAGCAAGGCTACTCCACGGCTAACGAGAGAGCCACCTTTGTGAAGTAAACCTCGACTGCTCTCATTGTGACTCGTGTTGCTGTCATAGGGAGGCACTGTGTTGTTCTTACTGTGAACATCTAATGCCCTCCTGTCCATCCTGGGAGGGGCAAGTTATTGATAATGATGATATTAATAGTTTGATTCTACTTCATGATGAAGCTTAGAGCTATTGTTTGTCATGTTTTCTCTACCCACAGCTGAGGCGTTGTCTTGTTCATGGTCCATGTCTCTGACCTGCACACGGTCTGTGTGATTCAACACAAGTTATGAATGAGCTGAGTGGGTCAACCCCCGCCCCCCACGACCCTCGCATCCCTGGTGACCACCAACCCCACTACGGAGAGGAGGGTCCCTCCATTGCTGCCTGACCCTTCAGGCTTCTACTACACATTAAAGGGATTATATTTGAGGGATTCAAATAAAAGTCAAAAGTGTGACAACAATCTCCGGTCTCCTCTACTAAATAGTTTTCCAACTATGTTGTGGTGTATCGCTGGCTGCATTATGTTCAGAGACAATATGAGGGTTTACACCCCCCGCCCCCTGGTCATGTTCAGTTATGTTCTTGTGTGATTGAATACGATGGGTTTGCATTAGGCAGATTCTGTTATGATTTTCTTGTAACCTGCTGCAAATGTCACATTTCCATCGAGCTCCGGTTGCCTGTGAAAAGAGAAACTTCCAGAGAGGCGCAGGTTAATAAGCTTTGTGTTCGTACCTGCCGGGATGAAAAGGTCAGGCAATGGTCTCGTTGGATCGAGCAGACTTTACTGAAATGTCCTCATTTTGTCAAAGTCAAAATGTCACGTTTTTATTGAGTTGAATTATACTCTTTGGTACAATACCAAACTAATATTTGATTCCTGGCAGTTGAATTATGGAATGTTAGCTCTATCCAGTGTCTTTAACCCAAATAGTAAAGAACCTGATGTGACTGTATGATACAGACACGTCCCTCCAGTGTCTCCAGGTGTCTCCTGTCTGTCCCCTCTCATCCCCCAGCTCATCACCTGCCCCTGGCCTATCAATATGTCACACCTCGGCCCGTCAGGGTCCAATTTCTGCACATCTCAAAATGTCATTTCATGGTGAGAAAATGGAGTTTGTGTGTGAGAAAAGCATTGTGCTGCCGGCATTGTTCAGGAAAGTATTTTTTGTCTGCATCCCATGTTTGAGGCCCCGTTTCCCCTCCGTGCTGTCTGCATCTCCTCAGGGTCCATCCATCTGCATTAGGCCACTAAAGCAGTTTGCTGACAGCTGTTTGCAGTTGTTTTCCCTCTCGGGCTATGATTGTAACTCGCCTCAAGCACCAGAGAAAGGCTCCCAAATCCATTTATCACTGTCGGCTCAGTCGCTAGTTACCACTGATGGCTGGTGTCCACATTCTGTGTTCTTGTTGATGGGGTTTGCTGAGGGCTCACGAGAGGCTGACATATCGGCTAATACCCCGAGCTGGTGTTTCTGACATGTCTAGAATGTATGGAGTGTATTATTTAAATGTATTCCCCACAGCAGTGAGCCACAAAGCCTTGACAGAAGGTAGAGCCACTATCCAGTTAATAAGACAATTGATTTTGCTTATTAACAGTGGATCATTTACAAAAGATCCTGTCAGTTTTCACATTGATTTCTTTTCCAGGCAGCTATTAGTTTACATTTTCTTTAAGTGAACCATGAAAACCCACTTCTAATATAATATATTGTTGGAGCCATAATGTAGTTTGTTTTATTTTATCACAAAGTGAATGTACACATGCAGTTCTGACATTGAACACCGGGTGGAGGATTAATGTAGAAGTGCCTATAGAAGTGCCTAGTGATGAGAATCGTGTGTGGACGGGAAGCGAACAGTTTGTCACCGCGTGGTGTCTCACCGTGTCGTGTTCTGTAACTCGTTGGTGTGAGAGCGTGACTGCATGCTCAGATTCATAAGGACAGTTATGATTGAAGAACGCTGATTTAATGCTACGGGGACAGTGAGAAAATACATAACTGGATCAACGGATCGAAAGAGATAGCAGCCTCACAGCTACCAGCGCTAACAGCGCTAACAACAGCAAGACCTGAGGGGGAAGAAGGTAGCCCCGCCCTAAAGCGCTCTCTGCTTTATGGTCTATTTCACTGTAAATGGGACCATCATTTAGTGAGAAGTGGGGTCATTTTCATAGACTTCCATTCAATCAATGCAATGCAACCAGAGGAGTCGCCCCCTGCAGGCCATGATACAGAATGCAGGTTTAAGACACTTCAGCATTGGCTTCACTTTTCAGAACCGGAGGTTGACACAAAATAGGGATTTCCTCCAAAGAAAAGCTCAATTTAACCAAATATTATCTGGCATTTCCATACTCCTTTTCATTATTGGAAAGTTCACACTAAACGTTATGCTTGCCCATGAATTTTACATTTTTCCATGTTCAGCAACCTGCTGTGTTCTGAGTAGAAGTGTCTCTGGCAATCGATTGGAATTTATTAAATGGAAGTTTATCAATTGAACACTGTCTCCGCTTTTACTATAATAAGCACCAAATTACATAGTTTTTGTTGAAAATTTCTCGAAAATAAATTGCGAGAATCACTATTATTTTCAGCATTATTTTCAGAGCACACTGTATGTTCTTCCATCCTTCTGATAACCAATCCAGCATGTTATGCTTTATTGGAGGCATTTACGATACTGGTATGTGTATGGGACCAGCTTTAGGATCGGTGTCGGCCTTGTGATGGACTGGTGACCTGTCCAGGCTGATGTACTAGGGATGGGCTCCGGCCTCCCATCAACCTTAACGGGATGATAAATCACATCTATGTTTGCTCCTCGCTTGGTTTTCACTTTAAGTGACATGAAAGGGTTAATGATTTAAGTTTATTCTACATCCTCGTGTATTTCCTGCTGTGCCTGTTCCTAAGCTTGTTTAAATGTACGCAGTCTTCTCTCTGTGTGAATGTGTCGGGGGTTAGTGTGCTGTGATGCGTGATCAGTGTGTCGGAGCGTGGCAGTAAGCAGCGTAAATAAAATTGTATTTATTTTGTCCTGCTTGTCTGATAAACTTATTCTCCATGCGACATGGATGGTAGACCACGGATTCCTTTAATATACACTTTCCATTCCTGCTGGCTGTTTATCCCCCACCATCTCATTGTCTTTCCAATTTGTTGATGGCGCTTTGTATTACTGCTCAACATATAATGCCCCGTACTCAAGTTACCAATATCCTGCCTCCAAAGCTTGTTTGAGTCAGAAGACGAGGAGGATGATATCTGAACCCATAAGCAATCAGTCTGACAGCAGATGAGCCTCTGGGGGCAAAGGACTATATTTCTGGGGTTCAGGTGTAGACTTCCTCTTCCTGCTCTTTGTTCACAGTCCGATCAGCTACTGTATACACTGGAGATGAGATGAGAGACGATGTGTACTACTGAGATGAGATGAGAGACGATGTGTACTACTGGAGATGAGATGAGAGACGATGTGTACTACTGGAGATGAGATGAGACGATGTGTACTACTGGAGATGAGAGACGAGAATGTGTATACTGGAGATGAGATGAGGTGTACTACTGGAGATTACTGAGATGAGAGACGATGTGTACTACTGGAGATGAGAGACGATGTGTACTACTGGAGATGAGAGACGATGTGTACTACTGGAGATGAGATGAGAGACGATGTGTACTACTGGAGATGAGATGAGAGACGATGTGTACTACTGGAGATGAGATGAGAGACGATGTGTACTACTGGAGATGAGATGAGAGACGATGTGTACTACTGGAGATGAGATGAGAGATGATGTGTACTACTGGAGATGAGATGAGAGATGATGTGTACTACTGGAGATGAGAGACGATGTGTACTACTGGAGATGAGATGAGAGATGATGTGTACTACTGGAGATGAGAGATGATGTGTACTACTGGAGATGAGATGAGAGACGATGTGTACTACTGGAGATGAGAGATGATGTGTACTACTGGATTGTTTGTTGATGTTTGTTGTTGCCGGTTTACAAGCTGGTCTGAAGCGGTTAAAGGCTCGATCGTTGTCGCTTCCAAGATGGCTTTTCTCAATTTGTTCTGCCTCTTTTGCTCTCCACTCAGACTGAAAATGAATCTGAGCAACAGCTGAATACCAATAGAGGAAATCATTGGTAAAAGAACAGCTTCCTGTTTCAGTGTCAAGTGTTTCACAATAAAGAGTCTACAACCAGCAACATGTCGCTTCAGCAGAGCTCTTCTTCAGACTTCACAATATAAATATTAGGTTGGTCTGTTGGAACATCAGCTGAACTAATCACAGTTTGAACCTCTTGGATAAGAGAGACTCGGTCAATACAGTTCAATAATGAAAGTCATTCAACCAGTCCAACAGTCCCCTGTCACTGTGGGGACAGCCACTAAATAGATGTTTGAATCTTTTCATTCTTCTTCCTTTGAGGCCAAAACTATTTCAAAATGTAAATCAAATATTTTTATTCTCTTCATTATAACAGCTGATTCTAAACTTTTAAAACCGCAGTGTGAAACCGGATCAGATATGTTTGATTCTGTAGCAAACAAGGCACCTTGTATGTGATTCAGGCAATAATGAGGTAAACAAGGTTTTTGAAAGAGCATAATACAAAATTCCAACCCTCAAAAGGTTCTGTGACGAGCCTGGCTGATAACTACGTTTGTTGACATTTTACTTCCTCTGAGTTCATTTTCTTCTTCCATTATCTTGAGGAAGGCAACCTAAGCCTGTTCTAGTCCCCCGTCTCACACAGTAGAGCCACAGAAGCCTGATAACATTGTCATGTCTCATGTTTGGAGCCACACAGCTGAGTGGCGGCGGGGCAGGAGGCCATATCTGCCACCAGAGGAGTACGAAGCCTTTCCTGTCATCCCATTGGCTCGGAGCTTGGCTCTGTGCTTCTTCCAGAGGAAAGCTGATTAGCCATTTCATTGGGTCTAACGAGGTCTTCTCACTTGAAACTGGATATAGAAAAACATTGTGAACCCAAATGTTCTAGAAATGGATTTCCTACGGATACAAAAACAGACGTAGAATCTCAGAATTTCATGGATTATTCTCAACTCTGACATAATTATTGCAGACATAAATGGTGCAAGAATTAAATTTTTTCCACTATGTTGCCAGAGTTACCTCATCGATTTAGTTTAGCAATAGACTGCGTTCTGCCTCCTTTGCTCTCCACACGGTCTGTTGACCTGCATGCAACCAAAGCCTGCTCCAACCTGATTGGTCAACACGACTCGGACTTCAAGCTTCTTGTCCCGTTGCTTTCACATGCAGATATCTGTTTATAGAGATGATGGTTGCCATAACTCAATCTGTTGGATCATGTCTCCTGTCTGTCTGAGAAAACAATAACAGGTGACGTAGATCGGGAGTTCACCAGATTTACATAAGAAAAAGAATAAATACCCGCACACTTAAATCTCTGCAGAGAACACTTTATTTTTTAACTTTCGGTCTAAAGGACCTTCATCATAGCATTTTAAAGGAAGAGTCGCAATACAGTCTTAACATACTCTGTTATAAGTTAAAGCATTAAAATATAGTTAAAGTACCAAAGGTAAAAGTTGTCATTGTAAAGAATGGCTCATTTCAGATTAATAGATATTATATTATTGGGTTGTTGCAGCTGGTAAAGGTGGAGCTCATTTGAATTACTTTGTATACTGCTGGGTAGTTAAATTAATTCGTATTTTGGAGTAAAAGTATATTATACATAGAAGCATATCAGCATATAATATATAGCAGTATTTCCCTTTGAGATTTAGTGGAGTAGAAGTATTGAGTAGCAGGAAATGGAAATACTCAAGCCAAGTACAAATACCTCAAATGTTGTACTTTTGTGCGTGTGGTGCTAATGAGCTCAAACTAAAGACATGTCAATAGAAAGGAGTTTATTGAGCCTACCCTCATTGATATAGATGGGGTGGACAACATCATAGACATACTACTACATTGACATATTTATATATACTGAGTGTATATATAAACATGTCAGTGTATAAAGATATAATATTTCAAGATGCTTGAGGATATTAAATGCACTTTGGTTTGTTGCTAAGGTTACTGGAGGCTCTACCAGAGCTGTTTGGTTCCTCGTCTACTTTACACAAACTGAGCTTATGGATAATGTACAAGAACATGTGGTGTGGTTCACATCACTGTAGTCAAGCCAATTATTTTATGTTGTCAAATAACACCAAGATAACATCTAATCTTAATCTCTTCATATTCTGTAGGTCAGTGACTAGGAGTATAGATTTAGATTTTTGGACTGGAAAACAGTTTTTGTGATGGGATCGTGAATTTGTTTGTGTCTTTGGCATGTACTGCTGTTCTTTACTGTGTGTTCCAGTCATGGAACCCCGGCCTGAGCTCATTTGGTCCCGGAGTGGAGCGTGAGCTTTCTTCTGAAGTTGAAGAGCCGTGATGTCATCAGTCGGGTTGTTGTCCATCCCCATCCAAGATGAGAAGCCGGGTTGGTCTAAGAACTGACAACCAGCAGTATCTCTGTGGTCTCTGATCAGAGGAGTGAAACTCCGCCTCCGCTGACCATGTTAATTATTGCTTGATTTCTGCCGACCTCCGTTTGTTTATTTATGTCCAGAGATGAGCGGCAGTTTCCTGTTTCGACTGGAGGAAATAACGGCAGCTCAGTGTGTCTCATCGGCCTGAGAGACAGGTTCCTCTGGGGGGGGGCTAGCTGAAGAGGGGGTAAGCTGGGTGATGAGTCGGGACATATGAGCAAGGAGGTGTTGAGGGAACCGGGTTTGGATTGGTTCAATGACAGATTTGTGAAGACACTACACTGTTGGCTTTAATGGCGTGCTGAGTGATAGTTCTACTTTGTGTCATTAAACTCGTAAAGCCAAACATCAAGGAAGGAAGTGTCCCGTCATCAGATCCTGTTTCGCAATTCTTCTCTTCTTACATCTTCTCACATCTTAGAATCATGTTCAAGAAATAATAAAAAGAAAGTGGGTCAATTCACAAGCTATAGAAGTCATGCTGATGACAGAGAAATTGAATGGAAGAAAACAGTCAAGGTGCATTGTGGGAACTGAATGAAATTAACACATCTCCCCTATATCATTTTTTTGTGTGGAGGCTAATAGATCTCACGAAACCGATGTTAAACTGTGACGAGGTTGATGACATCAGTAGTCACATGACACCACATTCTTATCTTTAATTAGCTCACACTCCACCAAACACACTCTACTACCATGAAACTAGATACCAGTGTCTCCATGACACCTCAATTAACTGCTTCGCTCATACTGCTCCCAAAACAACCTGTGTTCACTCCCAACTTGTCAAATACCAACGCGTGGTCAATATCTATCAGCGTCTGATACCAATGCAATCTTTAACGTTTGTATGAGAAGCACCAAGGAAAACCATCTGCCTCATTATTAGACACTCTGGGCAACTGACGTGATAAGAAGAGCTGGAAAGTTTGGGTTAAAATAAGTACATTTATTATGTAAAATGTTACAGAACTTATGTATGGGTCGTGAGTTAAATACGTATGGAAAAATATGGAAAAATACGTCAACGTTGACTTGGTTTTACTTGGACCACGAATAGCGGTCCCCTGGGTCAAAGTCCATGTTTGTTTAGGGAGGAGGTCATAGTGGATGGAGGTCAGAGTGGATGGAGGTCAAAGTGGATGGAGGTCATAGTGGATCAAGGTCATAGTGGATCGAGGTCATAGTGGATGGAGGTCAGAGTGGATGGAGGTCAAAGTGGATGGAGGTCATAGTGGATGGAGGTCATAGTGGATGGAGGTCAAAGTGGATGGAGGTCATAGTGGATGGAGGTCAAAGTGGATGGAGGTCAAAGTGGATGGAGGTCATAGTGGATGGAGGTCAAAGTGGATGGAGGTCATAGTGGATGGAGGTCAGAGTGGATGGAGGTCAAAGTGGATTGAGGTCATAGTGGATGGAGGTCATAGTGGATGGAGGTCAAAGTGGATGGAGGTCATAGTGGAGGGACACGTCAAACAAAACTGAAAGTTGTAACAAACATTCTCAAACTAACCAAATCATGATTTATTTTGAAAATACACTGTTTGCATGTAACCAGCGTTTCCTGTGAACACAGGATGTTTATTTTTAAAAAGACACCTTACATTTAACAAGAGGAAAATTGTCCCAGACGCATCCCACACTGACACCAGAGGCCACCGTACTGACACCAGAGGCCACCGTACTGACACCAGAGGTCACCGTACTGACACCAGTGGTCACTGTACTGACACCAGAGGCCACCGTACTGACACCAGAGGCCACCGTACTGACACCAGAGGTCACCACACTGACACCAGAGACCACTGTACTGACACCAGAGGTCACCACACTGACACCAGAGGTCACCACACTGACACCAGAGGCCACCGTACTGACACCAGAGGTCACCACACTGACACCAGAGGTCACCGCACTGACACCAGAGGCCACCGTACTGACACCAGAGGTCACCACACTGACACCAGAGGTCACCGCACTGACACCAGAGGCCACCGTACTGACACCAGAAGTCACCACACTGACACCAGAGGTCACCGTACTAACACCAGAGGCCACCGTACTGACACCAGAGGTCACCACACTGACACCAGAGGTCACCACACTGACACCAGAGGCCACCGTACTGACACCAGAGGTCACCACACTGACACCAGAGGCCACCGTACTGACACCAGAGGTCACCACACTGACACCAGAGGTCACCGTACTGACACCAGAGGTCACCACACTGACACCAAAGGCCACCGTACTGACACCAGAGGTCACCACACTGACACCAGAGGCCACCTTACTGACACCAGAGGTCACCGTACTGACACCAGAGGTCACCGTACTGACACCAGAGGTCACCACACTGACACCAGAGGTCACCACACTGACACCAGAGGGTTACCATACCGACCAGGCGTCTGTGTGATGAGTCTGGAGTGGGAATGTGTTTTATGAAGTTTTATGTGATACCAATAACCTCTCCTCCCTTCAAAGCTTGCACATCAGCTTGACTTTGACGACTGGTTCTTATTTTTACATCTCATTTCCTGAACTTTGTGAAATCAAATCAAAAGCTTTCCTTTTTCAATGTTCAGTCTGTTATATGGAATGAATAAAAAGCTGTTAGAATATGAGGGTTATTCAGATGAATCAGTCTCAAAAGGCTCCTCAGGCTCCTCTGCTGAATGTTAACGAACAGGAAGTCTTTCACCTGCCACTCACTGTGTCTGCCCAGCTGGTTAGCACTGAGCACATCTGTCTGTAATAACTACGTTATGAAGTGCTACACCATGCAACAGTAAAGACCCGTTCAGTGATGATGGAGGTATGAAATATCAAAGGGAAACAAAGGACAGAAGCTGTGATGGAACATTAAAAGCTGTTTGCCCGTGTAGCTTTAGTTCTGATCAACGTATAATTACGTTCTTAGAATTTTCTAAATATCTACAAAATTTTTTGGCGCCGTTATTTCATTTAACAAAGATTTATATTCATGTTTGTGTTAATGAGGTGAGATTCATTCTTGCTTTGTGTGTTTCCTGCAGGCCGAGTGGGAGACCGGCTCCCTCCAAACCAACAGAGGCTGCTCACCATCGACGGGGGCGGAGCCAAAAGCATGAGTGAGTCAGTTTAACCATTTCAAGTCTAACCAAGACTTCAATTTCAGATCTGAACCAGAAGCATTGACAAAAACCTTTTCAGCTCCAAGTAAAGATTCATCTTTTCTTCTCGTGTTGAGTGTATGAGACACATGCATATAGGTATAGGAAATACAGAATCCTGAGCTTAAATATCTGGTGCATTGTGTTGCTGTCGGACTGTAAATGTGCCACCCGATTGTTTTTGTCCGGCTGAGGAGGATCAGAGCGTAATCCCAAGGTCAGGGTGTATCTACTGTGAGATTTCACTCTATTTTGATGGCAAATTCTAAGCTTGTCCCCTTGCTCTGAACAAAAAAGCTCCCTAAAGCCCTCTGAGAGACACCGCGGGGTTTGAAACGTGGGTCTATCTCAGCCCGAAAACCACCTGACCCCTGATAAGCTTCAATTGGATTTTATAGAAAAGATGGATACATCAAGATTCTAAGGGACGTAAATATGCATCGAGCAAAAGAAGTTAGCACAAAGCTTTCCTTTCATCTGACACAGTCGTGTGCTGCTTTCTGCTTCTGACCGCTGACTCACGGGGAAAGGATGTGTGCTTTGATAAGTTGGCTATTTATTTACAAAAATGATAGACTCAGGCATCAAGCTGAGATGACATTCCATTTTCAAGAGTGAGCGAATCTGTCTGTTTGTCAGGGTACACTGAAAGGAGTCTGTGTGAAGACCTGAACCACATAGGGTTCATTGTGATTGGGCCTGCTGACGGACCCTTTAAACTCTTTATTGGTGTTCACACAGCAGTAATCCTGTCCCTGGTCTGTGTGAGCCAAAGAGAAACCAGTCGGGAGAACATGTGGATTATGTCTGACAGTTGGTTGCAGGCTGATGATGAAGAGCTCAAGGTTATTCAAGGCTGTTTGTTCACATTGTAAACAGCCAGTTAAAAGAGAAATCAGATGTGGTAACAGGTAACACATGTTGCACTGACATCACAACGGACATGCCGAGACCCATTGAGGCCCCGAGACAGACCAATACATTGACTTCTCATTCTGATGGAGAGACATTCTGTTTGTGTTTCAGAGGAGGAACAATAACCCGATGTTCCCTCCCCCCACAGACCTCTAATCACCCCCTCTGGTTGCTCCGGGCTTCATCTGCTATTGTGTTGCTGGTGTTTGAGTTCAGCTTGTTGTTTACTTTGCCTTCAGTCGACTGGCTGTAGCTCTGTCCAGGCACTTTACATCAGGAGGATTTATTAAATATATAAAGCTAAACTTGGCTTATGATGACAATGGATAGGGATGGGGTTCTTTTGCATCTTATTACACTTCAGCATTATTTTTTTAATCCCTTATCGAGTCTTTTCAGGTAGTTTGTTTGGAGGGAAACAATGTTTTTAATTTAAATAAATAATGAACCTAAACTAATTCTGCTGTGCTTAAATTGTCTTCGGCGTTCACCACAGTCTTCGTCACTAAACTGACTTCATGAACTTCACTTTTCTCCTTTTGCTGTGAGGGAAGCTGTTTGCTCCTCACTCGGGGCAGAACCATGACGCTAAAGCAAAAACAATGAGGGGGAAATATTAGTCCACTTTATGGCGTTATTTTTCCCACCGTGACCTGAAGTTGAAATGCTTGTTGCACTGCTACAGGTCACAGAGCAGGTGTAACACCAACGGTAGGCGGAGGCCCAGTACTTGTCTTTCTAAAATTATAAAAATAAGCTTGAACATAATGGACAAGAGATACATATTCAAACAGGGACTTTTTGTTTCCCCAAATATTGCATTTCACAGTAGTTTGGTTGACTTTAGTCAAGTGTTTTTACACGTTAGCATTTGTTTCTCTTCATAGTGTCAGAAAGAGGTCAAGGAGACTCAAAGAGTTTGAATGTAAGATTCAATAAGGGCTCCTTGGATCTTGGAACCAGATCCAAAATGGAACCGGTTATTGAAACCCATCCCTATAGTTGGCACATTATTCCGTCAAATTACAAACTGTATTTATACCCAAATGTATATTAATGCACAAAAGCTGCTGGTTTTCTGTCTGAAGTGGACATATTTAATCAATCGAATGCTAATGTTCATATCAGTTGTCTGGTATTTTTCTTCAGGCTCAGTAGAAGTACAAAATCATTTTGGGAAAAGTTTACACCTTTGTTGCCCCCTCATCTTCCCACAACTCCTCTAAACCTGCAACTTGTAGGATTGTTTTGTGTCCTGAGCACCGAAAGGAGTAACCTATCGAGCTTTTGCTGGAGGATGTTATAAATGGAAATTTACATTACGTTCCATCAGCTTGGTGAACAGGGCCCGGTGATATGTGTTCCCATGAGGAAGACATTGAAAAATACATTTTGTTCTGTAATTTGCTAAATTTCAGTACTGCAACAAATAGCTTAAATTAATGTTTTGCTTCTCATGGTAATCAAGTTTATACTTTGGTCTGGGGAGTATTACATTTAGATATAATTTAATGTAAATGTTCCCCATGAGTTGTAAAGAGATTAGTCCTAATTGTGGGTAACATTTTTGCTGTCAGTGAATGAATGTGTTTGAAATAGACATAAGTATTGATGAAGGAACACACATCACTTGTTCAGTTGCAAAGAGAGCTAAAGGAATCTCTAAATTTTACATTTACAAGATCCTGCAACGAAGGCATTGTACGTTACTCTTTCTGGGCACCGCAGGTTCACGCAGCACAGATGTTAAGGAGAATCGGAACTTGGACAACCTCTTCTCCAAAGAGGGGGTTGCAGCTGAGGCTGCTCGACTCCCCAATGGTAGTGCTGGGGGGGGGAGGAAGCGTCCCTTAGAGGAGGGGAATAATGGGCATGCACATTCCAAGTACAGGCCCAAGAAGCGTAAGAAGGTCCCCGGGCCCGTTCTGCCTAAGAACGCCCTGATGCAGCTGAACGAGATCAAGCCGGGCCTGCAGTACAAGCTGCTCTCTCAGACCGGGCCCGTCCACGCTCCCGTCTTTGTGATGACCGTGGAGGTCAACGGGCAGCTCTTCCAAGGTTCTGGTCCCACCAAAAAGAAGGCAAAACTGAACGCGGCAGAGAAGGCCCTGCGCTCCTTCGTCCAGTTCCCCAATGCATCTGAAGCCCACATGGCCATGGGCCGGACTCTGTCGGTCCACACGGACTTCACCTCGGACCAGGCCGACTTTCCAGACATGCTCTTTAATGCCTTTGAGACATCCGCTCCTGCAGATGACCCGTTTTACCTTGCCTCCAATAGTAATGGTTCCTTCAGCTCACTGGGAATAGAGTACCCGTTGCTCCCCTCCCCTCTCCCAAACCTGGTCCAGGCCCCCTTACCTCCACTCCCCTCCACCTTCATGTCCCCGACAAGTGGCAAGAATCCAGTCATGATCCTCAATGAGTTACGGCCGGGCCTCAAGTATGACTTTGTGTCAGAGAGCGGGGAGAGTCATGCCAAGAACTTTGTGATGTCCGTGTCAGTGGATGCTCAGACCTTCCAGGGTTCTGGGCGGAACAAGAAGCTGGCCAAGGCCCGGGCGGCCCAGGCGGCTCTGTCCGCCTTGTTCAACATGCAGCTGGATCAGGCTCCATCGAGGCAGCCCATTCCCAGAGAAGGCCTGCAGCTCCACCTGCCACAGGTAAGCATGGACCAAGGTAGACCACTATTGAGAGGCCACATTATTTCTTCTTTACTTCACTGTTTGGGTCTCGTGTTGTTTAAAGATCAAAGTAAGAAAGTACAGAGTTATTGATGGCATTGCAGGAGTGTTACTTAAGGTATGATCACATGGGACTTTGTTCCCTTTCTTTTCAATTGTTCTGTGCTACTCATAATTGTTCTCTCTGCTCTGCATCCCTTTGGTGCTACAAGTTAAAGATATGCAATGCAACGTCCTTTATGTAATGACATAAATTTTAAGTTTAGTTTTGGTTTTCCTGAGGCATAATATGAATAGTAAACATGGACTGATGAATGTTAGTGTACTCAAACCCACATTATCTATCAATTTTAAAGAGCAGGCCGAGATGCAAAGGGCATTGCATTTGGTTACATTTCATTACATATTATGACTTTTTAAGGACTCAAATATCAAAGTTTAAGACTTTGACTGAACACACAGGACCCTCTGTCAACGACTAACTACAGCAGACATCCAGGAAACAGCTGAGAGATTACATAGTGATCCCTAGTTACGGCATTGAAAATATACAACATATATATACATGTTTATTTATGTGTATATATGTATATATATTTATGTGTATATGTGTATATATATGTATGTATATGTATGTATATATATATACATACATATATATATATATATATCTGTGTATATCTATATACGTATATGTGTATATATGTTATGTATATATGTTTATATTTGTATATATATATATGTGTATATCTATATATGTATATGTGTATATATGTTTATGTATATATGTTTATATGTATATATATATATATGTATATATATATATATTTGTAAACACACATACATATATATATATATATATATGTGTATATCTATATACGTATATATGTTTATGTATATATGTTTATATTTGTATATATGTATATATAGATATATTTGTAACCATATATACATATATATATAAAATTATAATTATTATATTTATTGTTTTGATATTGGCACAAACCCATTTCCCGATTGACCTTCAACATTACAGCACAATGCAAAAGCAAAAGTGAGTTGTAACAGAAATTGGAGGAGAAAGTTATGACAATAGTCACCTATGAAGATGATAATCTTTTTGACAAAGTTCATAGGTTTGATTCTATGTTCCATATCTGTGTCGCTCCAACCAACGACTCTCCTCCGTCCTCACGGCCGACCTGACTGAGTCTGACGAGCTTCAGGGAAGACAAGTTGAATACACTGGAGTCTATTGACACAGGAGCTAATCCCTGCCTGTAATCCTGCTCCCTGGTAGCAGCACGGCTATCTTAATTAGCATCGCGCTCTGAGTGCTGTTCACACACTGCTGTTCATTACAGCAGCCTCTCCTCATGAAGAGGATCACAGTCCTGTCATTCACACCAGGGCAGCATTCCTAATTGAAATATTCAATAATAGTTTCAGTGCAGATAAGAAGAGCTTTCACTTTATTTTTATCATTGTTGTTCTCTATTCGTGTAACATCATCACATATTCAACCTGCTTCATTTAGTTCACAGATTTCATTTGAAATCACGTTCAGGTCTTTGTTCCGGTTTCCGCCTCAGGTCCTGGCAGATGCCGTCTCTCGCCTCGTCGTCGACAAGTTCAGCGAGCTGACGGAAAACTTCACGTCTCCACACTCGAGACGGAAAGTATTGGCAGGTGTCGTCATGACAACAGGTGATTTTCTTAGTTTTTTTGTCAAATAGTTGCTTCTGAAAATGTCCAACCCTCATCCACAGAGACTGTCCACGCGGTGAAGCTGTTACTCAACTCTCTTCATATCAGAGGACCAGCTGCTTAATGCTGGAGCTGTGATTGGGATTCCTTTGTGTGTTATGTAATATATCATAGCTGATCTTTCACATCCAGCCGGTCTCCGGGTCCTCTAGTCTGACCTCCGTCTGGAGGTGACCCCAGATCCATGTCCCCCTTCAGACTTCCCCCCTCCTTTCTCCAGGTGCCGATGTGAAGGAGGCTCAGGTCATCTGCGTGTCCACAGGAACAAAGTGCATCAACGGTGAATACATGAGCGATCGAGGTCTGGCCCTCAACGACTGCCATGCTGAGATCGTGGCCCGCCGCTCGCTGCTCAGGTACCTGTACTCCCAGCTGGAGCTCTTCCTCAGGTGAGAGGGTTCTGCTGTTCTAGTCTTCTACTGTTCTACTGTTCTACTCTTCTACTGTTCTACTCTTCTACTGTCCTACTCTTCTACTCTTCTACTCTTCTACTCTTCTACTGTTCTAGTCTTCTACTCTTCTACTGTTCTACTCTTCTACTGTTCTACTCTTCTACTGTTCTACTGTTCTAGTCTTGTACTCTTCTACTGTTCTACTCTTCTACTCTTCTACTCTTCTACTGTTCTAGTCTTCTACTGTTCTACTGTTCTACTGTTCTAGTCTTCTACTGTTCTACTGTTCTAGTCTTCTACTCTTCTACTCTTCTACTGTTCTAGTCTTCTACTCTTCTACTGTTCTACTCTTCTACTGTTCTACTGTTCTAGTCTTCTACTCTTCTACTGTTCTAGTCTTCTACTGTTCTAGTCTTCTACTGTTCTAGTCTTCTACTGTTCTACTGTTCTAGTCTTCTACTCTTCTACTGTTCTACTCTTCTACTGTTCTACTGTTCTAGTCTTCTACTCTTCTACTGTTCTACTCTTTTACTGTTCTACTCTTCTACTCTTCTACTGTTCTACTCTTCTACTGTTCTACTCTTCTACTGTTCTACTGTTTAGTACAGACCTGAGATTCATTCTCCATCAGAAGGGAGAATAACATTTGTTGTTGTGTAACTACTCCCTAACATATTGTTAAATAACTGTCTCTGTATTTGATTATTGTTCATTAAAGTGTAAAAATATAGTACATGCATTTATATAAATGTCAAAATGTATGGAAGCAAATGTCTCTGTTATTATGACATACATAATTTTAATTTAGGTTTAAGAAACCCACATTACTCTATCAAAGATCAAACTTTAAAGAAAATAACAAAGACAAATATCATCAAACGCACGTTATTACATTAACTTTGTTCAAAGCTTTTTTGTCACAATTGAGAGGAACATAACTCTACAACACATAACTGTGAGCTGCTAACGGACAACTTTTTCTTGGAGGCTAAATGTAGCATACTATACTCATAACACAGAAGACAGACCGGTTTTCTCCTTGAAGCACAAATATGTATTCTCTTTCCATCTTTCATTAAATCGCCCTCTGCATCAATCTTTCTCTTCTGGGACATTTTGGGATTATTTGTCAAACCTCTTTAGTTAAACGGCGATATGGAAACACTTCTTTCTAACGGTAGGATGACGTTCATTCGCGGGTCACAAAATCGACATGCATTGTGGGAGATGTAGTTTATGGTCACTGTACATTGTAAAGCAGCATAGACTTCAATTTGAAGACAATCATATTCCTTTTTAAGCTCTCGCGGGCCACATACGATGACTTGAGTTGGACACCTATGATTTAAAGGCTATGTGGTATAATCTGCACGGTTTAATGTCACCTGATTTCATCTCTGCGTCTCCAGTAACCACGAAGAGGAGCAGCAGACATCCATCTTTATGAGGTGTGACAACAGACAAGGCTTCAGACTGAAGGAGAACGTCCAGTTCCACCTGTACATCAGCACCTCGCCCTGTGGAGACGCCCGCATCTTCTCTCCTCATGAGGCTGGAATGGAGGGTGAGCGGAGGAAGAATAAGAGAAAGGCTGGACTTTTTTAGTATGAGAGCGTATCAATGTTTCCAGGGTCCGATGATCCCTAGTTCAATATTCTGTTAATACACATGAAGTAAACATGTGTTCACTATGAGCCATATACACCTGGGGACATAGGACCTTGAGAACATAGAAATGGTCCCTTCATGATATGGCCTGATGAAGATTTAAGACTTAAATAACATGTGCAAGTTCCTCAGATTAGAAAGAAGATATCTCTTGAATATTAATATTTTGCTTCCCATAAGCTCCTTCTGTAATGTTTTTTCCTGCCGTCTCAGATCAGGGGGATAGACACCCGAACAGAAAAGCCCGTGGGCAGCTGCGCACTAAAATTGAGTCTGGGGAAGGCACCATCCCAGTCCGCTCCACCAACACCATCCAGACCTGGGACGGGGTCCTCCAGGGGGAGCGGCTGCTCACCATGTCCTGCAGCGACAAGATAGCCAGGTGTGTGTTGTTCCACTTCCTGTTCACACACAATGACGGCAAATCACGTACACAGTCAGAAGCAACACAAGAAATGTGACGAGTGATCCACTACACAATGTCTGCATACAGAAGTGAAGCGGCACCTTCAGGGCTCTGTCTGCGTCGCCACGGGATACGGTCGGGCACAGCGTTGATGTAGGTCACCTGTGCTTTGGCAGCGCTCAAAGCCAACATCACAATCACTGTATTTATGCATGTGCAACAGAAGAAGATAGACTTGAAGCATAAAAATAGCATGTGTTGCATGCAGTAAAAGCTGAGGTGTGTAGACAGCTGTGTTGACGACAACTAGCACAGGACACACAACACAAGACACAATACATGAATGATGGCATCGTTTATGTGTGGGTCAAAGAGCTGCTGACAGATTAACTGCAGACAGACAGAAACACACACACACACACACGCACACACACACACACGCACGCACGAACGCACGCACGCACGCACGCGCACGCACGCACACACACACACACACGACCGAACGCATGATCATCTTAAGGCTTACACATAACTATATCTGGTAAAATGTAGCTACAGAGAGCTGAAGTCGTGGCGCTCTCTGTTCCACTGTCGTCTGTCTGTCGTTGAGTTTTCCTCATCACTCTTTCTGAAAGAGGGTTACATCCATATTCTAATATGAATCAGCTCCATGACAGACGTTGCTATCAGAAGTTTAAACCTTTGTGATTTTGTGAAATTCAAATGTACCAGTACAGCAGCGCGGATATGTACACTATCTTGTTTTCATACATACTAATTCTATTTAGAAGAAATGTTCAAACTGTTTTGTTGTAATCTCTGCTGTTAACAGACTACTGAGTCAGCTGGTCTGTTGGCTCATGGGAAATGATGTTCATTAAAGGTGTTAATGTTCAAAATCTTTGGGCGGACTTGGAAGAGAATTTCTGGATTCAGTAGGTTATAATAAAAATCAATTTAATAAAAGTTGGCAATATAGTGCATAATCCTCAGCTGAGGGATCATAAGCCAATGGCAGGCTACAGCCCCTCAACAGTTGCCTGTAAAAGCAGCCTGCGAGAGTTAACTGTCTGTGCGCATTGACCTAAGAGAGCCTCGAACTGACCAGTACATTCGATTATATAGTCCAATGAAAAATGTACATCGTCGCCTCTCATTGGCTCAGTTTTACAACATATATTCGGCTAAAGTTTGACCAGATTGACCTAAGATTTGCTATGGAAAGCCTTAAAATATTGCTGATGCATTAACATGAATATTGTGAGTTTGCGTGAAATTCCGTTGCCGTGGTGACGCATCATTGCCACGTAAAATGAAGCTGATTGTTTAGTGGCTTAGGATGCTCAAAAACTCATACGGCTTTACACGCGTCATAGGTGATGGAAATAAATAATTCATGTGGGTTTTTGCCTTGCTTGTTCAAAATCCCATGAATAGCGTTCTTACCCTCGAAACAAAATAAAACATGGCAGAAAAGCGAAAGAAAGCGTATTATTTTCACAATGATTGGGAGGAAGAGAAAAATGTGTGTGTCTCATTTGCGGGGCGACTGTTGCGACGCCGAAGCGGCACAATGTGGAGAGACACTTCGGTACGTGTCAGAAAAGCTTCCATGCTAGCTACCCACCGGGCAGCGCACTACGGACAGAAACAGCCCGGGACTTAAAGGCAGCTTTGGGCAAACAACAGTCTTTTTTCACGAGGCCGGTGGTAAAATCACAAAAAGCAGATATGACAGTTAATGATTTCCTAAAAAATGATAAAGTGATAATTTGTACAAAAATAAAACAGTTGTGATTTTGAACAAAATGCTACATATGTGTTTCATACAAAACTGTCAAATATATTTACAAAAATATCATAGATGTGATACCTCTGACTTTCAAATGTTGAAACAGATTAACAGAAATAATGTTTAAAAATGTTGCATGTTTAAATATATCTGTATTTCCTACCATCATTGTTGTGGAAATTATTGTTAATAATTATTTAATTGAATTATTAATTAACATTAATATGTGATCAGACGTTCACTTCACATATATTATTATTATTAAAAGGTGATCTGTGCAACTTTGTTATTCAGGAAGTTTGTATCAAACAAGTAGCCCTTCGTACTATTTTCTACCCTTGAAGTAGCTCTCGGTTTCAAAAAGGTTGGTGACCCCTGCTCTAAACCATACCGGAATTTGGCCATTTGTATTTTTGTGTGATTTTATTTTCATAATTTTTTTTACCCTTTTCTAAGCGCTTTACTTTACAATCTCCTCCTAGGGAGTTCGTCAGATCCACTTCAAATTTGGTCAGTATGATCTAAAGACCTTTGTGAATAAAAGTTATCAAAAGCTTTACGTTTCACGGAACGGCGTGACCGTGGCGTGGTGGCTATTATACTGAATCCTCATTAAACCAGCTCATGTAACTCCAGTGGACTTCATCGAATCTGCCCCAAACTTGTCATGCTTGATAAAAGTCAGGGCCTGAGGATATCGACAAGCCTATTTTAACTCAAAGTCAAAGCGCCACCTACTGGCGAAAGGAAATCAGCGTTACGTGACAAACAGCATCAGATTTACATGACATTTACACTTCACATATAGAAACATGATGCATGTTGTTGAACGTGTCGTCTAGCGCTACACAGCGGATACAGGAAGTGGTGAAGTATTTGCAAAGCGTAATTTCCTGCGTCACGCACACAGCGCGGGAAAAAAACGTCTGACTGGCGGTCGAACGTTCTCGGCCGAGCGAACCGGCGTCTCACCAGCGACCTCGATGCACGCAGAGGGGCTCGGACCTGTTCATCGCTGCTTGCAGCTTTAATTTGAATTTGGATTCATTAGTGCCCAATAGAAGATACACATAGATAGAATAGAGATAACATCCATTAGCTTTGCTGTTGTAGGTACTCTTTATGACCATGATGTGTTTTACATGCAACATTTCTGTCGTTGTAAAACAAAACACACAATATGAGCATACAATATACAGCGTGAGTACCTGTCATAGTACATCCTGTAGTGGTCCTGGTCAAACCATCAGACAGCCCTACGGACCCATTGAGCGGCTGAAATGTGTTTTTCAGCAGACCATTAGGAACCCTGATGATTATGTGCACGTGTAAAGAGGATGAATTATCTTGATGTCATGCTGCCATCACTCCATGTCTGTGACTTCTGTCAGCTGCAGTTCTCAGGTGTCATCAGGCCTCTGGAGCTTTGATTAGGCTGCTTGATGAACCTCCAGGAGGCCGCGAACAGCTCAGGACTCTGAGCTGGAATGAGATCTGTGTTTTCATGACGAATAGCTGAGAGAACCATGTTCAGGGTTTAACTTTGCCTCTGTGGCTCTGTGCCTCTGTGCCTCTGTGGCTCTGTGGCTCTGTGGCTCTAGGACTGACTAACTGAATGTCTTTTGGCCTGGTTGAATACATGTGTCCCTTCTGTCCCCCTTCAGGTGGAATGTAGTTGGATTCCAAGGCTCTCTGATGAGCTACTTCACTGAGGCCATCTACTTCTCCAGCCTCATCCTGGGCAGCCTGTACCACGCTGACCACCTCTCCAGAGCCATGTACCAGAGGATCACCGAGATCGAGGACCTGCCTCAGTCCTTCAGCTTGAACAGACCACTGCTCAGCGGTGAGAAATAGACTTTTACTAATCACTGATTCCCACTGATTGGTTTCCTGCACTGCATTTGTAGGTCCTTCAGTAGTCTGAAAAGCAGGTTTCTCACTGGTCACATTTTTATTTTTTCAATATCAGGGAAGTTTGAGGGTCGTGTTTCAGGCAGAGACGTGTAAAGTCTGTGAGAAAATCAGGAAATTCACAGTATTTTCTTTTTTTTCAGTTAATTTCCCATTACATGAATCGCCAATCACCAATTTAAAAATTATGATTGTTCAAGGCCTTGCCTTGCCTTGCCTTGCCTTCCATTCTTGGTGATGTCCACTGTGAACCGAAACCTTCAGGAATAAGCAACGCAGAGGCTCGTCAGCCCGGAAAAGCCCCCAACTTCAGCGTGAACTGGACGGTGGGAGACCAAGGCCTAGAGGTGATCAACGCCACCACAGGGAAAGATGATCTGGGTCGACCCTCCAGGCTCTGTAAGCACGCACTGTACAGCCGCTGGATGCGCCTGCACTGCAAGGTAACACCACCGACACTCAGCATACAGTACAGTACAGTACAGTACAGTACAGTACTGGTCCTCAATGCACAGGACATTACATTACATTACAGTACAGTACAATACTGGTCCTCAATGCACAGAACATTACAGTACATTACAGTACAGTACATTACAGTACAGTACTGGTCCTCAATGCACAGAACATTACAGTACATTACAGTACAGTACAGTACATTACAGTACAGTACAGTACAGTATAGTACAGTACAGTACTGGTCCTCAATGCACAGGACAATACAGTACAGTACAGTACTGGTCCTCAATGCACAGGACAGTACATTACATTACAGTACAGTACAGTACAGTACTGGTCCTCAATGCACAGGACAGTACATTACATTACAGTACAGTACAGTACAGTACAGTACTGGTCCTCAATGCACAGGACATTACATTACAGTACAGTACATTACAGTACATTACAGTACAGTACAGTACATTACAGTACAGTACAGTACTGGTCCTCAATGCACAGGACATTACAGGACTCGTATAGGGAGGAGGTCGGAGTGAATGGATAATACGTCATTTACATACCTTACTAACCTTGTAAGTTACATAACAAATTTAAAACTTGTTTTAACCCAAACCACAATCTTTCCCTCAACATAACCAAGTAGTTTTGTTGCCTGAACTTCACGTTCTTCTGTTTCAGTTCACAATGTTTACTTTCACTTCCACACTTCCAGCGTGGTCGGTGAAATTCGGCCCGTGTGAAGCATTAAAATGGTCGTGATAAAATAACCTGATGAGAAGCAGTCGTTGTAAACTGGAAAAGGGCGGGCCTTTAAAAACAATACCTGGCAGGTGATTGGATGAACCGTGTGTCAAGGAAACTCTCAAGAGAAGAGTGAACTCTTTTCCATCAGGAAAAGCCTCCAGTGCTGTTCTTTGCTCTTCTTTCCATAAAGAAATACTCTCCAGTTCTGTAATAACTGATGCTTTTGCAGCATCTATGATAACCAATTGTTGTTAGACCGGACAGTCGCACACACACCTATCACACGAAATTCTTCTTCTTAATATGAAAAAGAAATTAGGAATCAAAAGCTCTACTACTACTACTACTACTACTACGACTACTACAATAACTGCTACATTGGGACTGTTGCTCTGTCATTAGCTTAGCTGGGGTTTGAGGTTTAACGTAGTTCCATCAGGTTCCCTGACGCCATCAGAATCCTGAACAGTGATGAAGACAACTTGTTAGGCAAAAGTCTTATTGAAATAACAATAGTTTGTCCGAGCATCCTCTTTTAAGGCACTCATTACTTTTACAGCTAAGACATTCTGTTGTGTAACCTCTGTCCCTGACCCGTAGCTGTCCTCCGGCCTGCGGATCAGAGCGGCGAGGCCCAGCAGCTACCACGAGGCCAAGCAGGCAGCAGTGGAGTACCACGGCGCCAAGCAGGCGCTCTTCAAAGCCTTCCACAAGGCCGGACTGGGCGCCTGGGTGAAGAAGCCTTCAGAGCAGGACCAGTTTGCACCCACCACCTGAGTCAGTGCAACGGGACAGAAAACATGTCTGCTCGCTTTATTTTCTGGGTCCCTTTCCCCGGTGGAATCATTTCCCTCTGGATGGTCATGGATGTGTTTTACTGGGAGGAACGAGGCACCACATCCAGATGTCAGAATCCATGGATTTAACATTCCACCATTATTTTTATAGCCACATGCTACTTCCTCTCAGCCAGCACTACACATTCAAAAAGATTATTATTCAGTCAGTTATGCAACTTTATACAAAGGACAAATGTAAAAACAGACTTTGGGAATGGAAACTTGTAAATAGCATTGTTAGTTTTAATGGCACTTGTTTATATAAGAATAGTGATGTATTCATTTTGCATGTGTGTTTATACCAAATTCACAGGAAGTCTCCAGTAAAAGGTTTGTTATGGAGTATCAGTGTTGTAATCATTTGAGAATGTCCTCTCTGCTTTGTTGCAGTTCTTTGAGGTCACAAAGATATTTTCTTTGCTGACGATATGCACACTGAGATATTCATACACAGCTCCACCCTCAACTTCAGAGACAGCTTTACTCTGATGTATTTTTTGTCTAATCTAAATTGAATGGACTCACACTCCTGCCCCATTAGGTGGGTGTGTGTGGTGGATCTGCCTGTGCTCTACTGTAAGTGTGTTGGTCCAGCTGTAAATATCATAGATGGAGAGTCTATTGTGTCACCGCTTTCTGAAGAGATGTTTTAAATGCTGCTGGAACTGACTCTGAAGGACCCGAACTCCCAAACCGGAGCGTGATTTACCTTCTATCTCACCCCAAAGGGGAGGAAGCCTGTGTGCACCTGATGAGAGGCGAGTGGCAACCACAACTACTGACTGTGATAGGCTGACACATCTGTCAATCAAAGAAATACAACCAAAAACATTGTTCTGTTTAAGCTAGACCTTTCTCATTCTGCATTCATCTCGTTTGTCCCCGATCCCCATTTAGTCCAGAACAAGCTTGCTGTATCTATATCAACATATTGATATGATATATATTAATATAATGACATATGATATATATATATATCATTATATTGATATATGTATTCGTGTTATTTCTTCTTTTAAATGTTATTTGTTCTGTTAGTAATGATAATTATTGATGTCACCATTAAGATGGTTCAAAGTAAAATTAGCCCCATGTATGAGCATTGCTAAAAATGACATATGGCCTCGTTCTTTTTCACAATACAAGCAAAACATAGAATGTTTATTTTTGTATGAATTCATGAACTATTGGAGAGAAACATCAATATACATGTAAACCTCTATAAATGTTATAAATATTTTTATTTTAGTTCACATTGTACAAATTAAGTAAGGACAAAGGTCATTTAAGCTTCCATCTTTGTTGGAATAAGGAAACAGAGTCACACCAAGAAATATTGTTTCTTGATGGTTAAAGGAGTCTTTTTAGGATTCTGGAAATATAGTCCTTGAGAAAAGCGGTGATTGTTGTTGATGACTGAAGCATTCAGCTGTGGTGGTCCACCTGGTGCTGAACCTGTCTCCTTATACCCTTTAATCCTGGTAGTTTGGGGTCATTTCCTCGAGTTGGATGACACCAAACCGGAGGGACACGTTTGAGTATGAATAGCCGGGTTCACTTCCGACCAAACAAAGGAAACACTGCGGAGCTTAAACACACATGTTGGGTGTGAACATCTCTCCTAATATGAGCCCTGTTGCACGAGATCAGGGTAACAACCTTATGCAACCAAACCCAACACACATGTCAGAGTCTGAATCTCTTACAGTGGTAGTCCCTATGCAGTAACTACAGTAAACCAGAACCTGCTCGTGTTGTTGATGTTAACTCTTCAGTAAAAACTCACCAAAGATGATGTCAGCATCTGTCACATCGTTGACAGTTTTTTTATTTTCTGTGTTGTTTTCCACACATTGAAATGTTGTTTTATATTCCTGTATTCTGCCTCTTCTACTCGTGATGATGTGTGAAGTGATGTTTTATGTGTGACGTTCTACTTCAAAACCAAACAAGACCTGTTTCCTCTATAGCACAGAAATAATCTATATTTCATGTCCTGATCTAGCTTGTATTTAGGGCTGGGTTTTAAGTTTACTTGTTGTAAAAGCATTTGTCTGTAACTTTTAACTTTTAAATCATTTTCTAATTCTTTATTTGCTGTAAAAGTCCTTGGGATGTAAACCTCCAGCCTCAAAGACACACAGGGCATCTTTAACTTATTTACTTTTAATATATGTTGAGTACTTTTCTTTGTATATTTTGAATGTGTATCTTTTCTGCTTATATTCACTTGCTGAAAATGCATCTTAACTTTGAGCATGTGTAGACCTGTTCCTGTCTCAGCATCCTGGCTCCAGACTTGGGCCCTCAGGGTTTTTGGAGGTGCCGTCATTTACGTTTCCACGGTATATGCACTTTTTAAACAGGGAAAGTATTACTTTTCCCATAGACTTTGAGGTAAAGCAAAAGTAAATGGATAAATGGTAAAATATGGTCCACTGTATTTTGTTCCTACCTGTCCATATGTTGGTGCTTGGTAGGCCTCCACAATTCTGATGGGTTCATGCATTATGTTATTGATTTCCCCCAAAAAATATAGCAAGACTGCGGGGCCTAATGCATGAGCTCTTCCTGTAAAGCATGAAAACTATAAATATAAAATATGTAGAAACTGAGTCAAGTCACTGAGCTAATGATTTAATAAAATGCTGTTACAGTCATTTTGTATGATGTCTTTGCTTTTAAAGGATTATGGATGTGGTGCTTTGGATATTGAAGAAAGACTTCTCTAAAAATGTATTTCTTCAGTATCAAATATACATCCCGTCTGAAAAGTTGTAGCTTGATCCTAAGGAATAATCCTAAGGAAAATAATTTGAAACTTGGAATCAAAGTATCGCTTAGTCACTTTGTCAGTTTGTTCAACCATATTTCTGTAAAAGAAAATATATCAACAGACTCGTGTGTGAATACGGTAACATTACAGTGCATAATCACACAGCAAAGGAAACTAGCGACAATCATTAGCAACACACATTAGCCATTTCCTAGTTATTCCTCTGACAATAACAGTAGGAAATCTATAAAAACAAAGCAAGTTAAAATGCCATCTTCTTCTCACTACAAACTTTAGTTTTCATCATCATCTTGACCACTGGGCCATTTGTTTATTTGCCCCAAACAACCAATGTAAAACTCTACAGGTACAAGTACAGCTGTCAGCGTGCTATCAGCTGTAAATCCGAAAGCCTAAACCTCAAAAGCCCCTGATGGACTGACGGCTTGCATCTCCCCCACTCTCCTCAAAGAATATCAACAGAAATGCTGTCTTTGACAGCCATTTCAGGCTGTTCAAGGCGTTCAAAGGGGTCACGCTGCAGGTCTGAGATTCAGACCTCAGAAAGCATGCACTTCCCCATATGGGCTGCTTTGATGACAGCCACCATACCGTTAAGAGTTGATAAAGCCTTCCCCAGGTCCAACTGACCCTGCAGAAAAAGCAGGATCTCTCCCCACATGGAAGTGAGTTTCAGAAGACACCCTTCAGCGGTATGAGTATGCTGCCCTGGTATGTGGAACCTGTGCCCCCTGAAGGATCATGAACAAAACCGATGCTGGGGAAGGGTGAAAAAGAACTCTTTAGGCCTGTAAAAGCAGATCCTCTGGGACTGGGAGAAGCCATGGCGCCCCACATATCAACAGTGGCCAGCCGCATTTCCTCTATCCAAATCCACTGCAGGAGGGGAAGAAGAAGACGTAAGTTGGGAAGGCCTTGTGTTCACTGATGGGCGATGGTGTCTGTGCCGAGTGGAGGGTTGTCCCTCCTCCCGAAGAAGAACAGGGAGCAGTGGGTAAAATCCCTAGAGGTGAACAGATCTGCCACCACCTCTGGGTGTAGCCTCCATTCTCTTGAGTTTGGGCCTCCTGTACCAGTTTGATGGATAGAAGGTGTTTCAGACGACCACCTGATGGCTACTCTGCTCTTCTGTCCAGGTTCATACAAGGCAATCATCAGGATCATTTAGAATTCTGAGTCATTCTTGCTGCAGGGGCCCAAGGTCTGCGATCATGCACCCAGAGAAGGTGCGACAGGCAAGCATGATCCCATAGGGGATAACACAGAATTCAAAGGTCTTGTCCTCACAGGCAAACTTTAGAAACTGTGTGTGACCTTCCCAAATGGGAATCTTAAAGGTATGCTTGAGGTCTATGGTGGCAAACCAATCTCCTGCCTGGATCACCGGCCTCACCCTGGGAATTGTTAACATTGTGAACTTCAGTGGCTGGAGAAACCTGAAGACTCCGTAGGTCCAGTCTTCCATCCTTTTTGGGGATGAGGAAATACCCAGCCCTCCGATACCCTGGCTCTACCTCCCTGACTGCTGTCAATGACAAAACCGTTGCTGATCTTGCAATAGAGGGTTTCTGAGCAGACTGAAGCTTGGTCTTTATTGAGACCACCCAGGGGTGTGTGCCCAGGGCTTCCCAGACCAAGGAAGGGGTTGAGGAGATGCAGCTGTTCTTGTTGACATCAGGAGGAAGGCGGTGGTTGCAATCCTCGGTCTCACTCCCTTCCCTCATGTCAGCCTGCCCAGAGTCTTCCAAATAGGACCTCAGGTTCTCAGGGTGTTGCCGAGGACATTCAGACTGAGCCGTTGATGACCTAGGCTCATCCCAGTGGCGGCCCCTCCTGAGCACAACGGTGGGTCTCCTGAGGTTGTCGCAGGCCCTTCTACTGCAGCTGGGATTGAGACAACCACAGTGCAGCCACAGCCTTGCCAAGGATTCTTGACCTGCCAAACCACCCTGGCAAAGCTGTGGCTGCACTGTAGTTAGTGTATGTATATATGTTGATGTTACCCACCCCGGCATATTTTACAATACAATCCTTCAACAGGGGTAACTTTGACACTAAGACAATATTAAGGAGCAGTGCTGTGGAAAAAGTATTGAGAACCTGCAATTTGCAATACAACTGTGGAAAAATACTCCATTACAAGTAACAATGCAATGCACTGATCATTTTGTGTTTCAAATCTTAAAACCTGTTCCATCCAATGGCACCACGTGTGGGGCTGAGGAGTACCCCTTGGTAAAAACTTCGGAGTTCCCCCTGGGAGACAAGACACTAATCAAGAATGAATATAATGATGTTGCCTATCAGAATAACAAGCAAAGTCCGGGCTACCAGCTCATGTAAGCCATTTGTACATGCTCCAAACACAACTAAACAAGACCAACCAAATGCATAACCAAATATTCATATTCATATCTCGCCAGCAACTGGACTTGCTGACCATATGTCTCCCTTGCTCGAGTTAGCTTTATGCTACATAGGCTTGCGACCACGCAAACGAACGCCAATAAGACAGAGATTCTGCACATACCGCTCAAATCCCTATAAACCACAGCCTCAGAAAGCTATGAGCCAAAGAACACCAGCCTCAGACAATTATGAAACAGCGACATAAGTTAAAAAGCCCCTTACCGCATTATGAAACGCTGTTGAAAAATATTTATTCCGCTGGTCCTGCACTGAAATAAGTACGAAGGAGGCTTCTACTGAAAAAAAGGTTTCCAGCAAGCTTCTGTGACTGACAATTTACATATGGTGACCACCTATCCTACGGCCCAATCACATTAGCATCTGCTTGGCCTGACTGACTCTTATTGGCTAACAGTGCTGTCAATCTCATTTCAGCCGGTTTCCCTCTATTGTCCCAGCTCTGACGGTTAACAGGAGCTCTCACTCTGCTCTGTGAGATGTTCACATAAAACATCTCAGACCCTGGTACTTCCAGAACTCTGATTTTGAGAACAAAAATATGCATTTTATAGAGATTTCAGAGCAAAAAACATTATTTTAGTTTGGTATTGTGTATGTTACTGCTGTATATGGCTGTATTAAACATCATTAGTGAAAAAAGAAGTAAACTATATAGTTTTGGTAAAAACAAAAAAAATTATTCAATAAATCCTAATTTTCAGAGGATTGTTCTGACCTGTCGACTAAAAACTCTTTCATTGTTTTCTGCTTCACTTTATTCAAAGTCAAACTGTGCAGAGAGAGTTTTCACATATTGTGATATGATAGAAAAAAGGTTTAAACCTGTAACTGCATTATTCTAAAGTGATGATCATCCTGAAAGTGCTTCTTTTTCTCTTTTTGCGAAACTGAAATATTAAAAATGTTTCTGTGTTCCATCTTCATTTACTTTTAACCAGTAACATATATACTGATATTTACACATTATTTACAAATCTTACAGTTATTACCTTTATAATAACACCAAAATTATTCAAATAGACCTTGTGGTTGCAGGGATATACTCTTTTTAGTATGGGCATGCTTTTTTCGTGCAGGGGCCTCAAAAATAGGTTAGGGTAGAACAAGTTTTAATCTGTAAAGTAATTGGTATAGCCTAACGACAGCTGTCAGATGAAATAGAGGAGCAAAAAGTACAATAGGCTACTTCACTCTGAAATGTAGTGGAGAATAAGTATAAAGGATATCGTTACCACAAACAAGCTGCTTGGTTGCTGGTCTACACAGCAGTCAGCAGCTTCTCACACAGCATCCAGATGAACAGGTGTCCAACTGATTCAAACAGGTATGAACTCTGGTGAAAGACCCCATGAAGAATTGTTGGAAGGTTACAGCAGGTAGTCAAGTCAAAGATCCTTCCACCCAACCCCAGCTCCTCAATGTAATTTTCTTTCAAACCCCATAATGACATCATCATGGCTATTTATTTATTTAGCTCATAGCAAGAACATTCAGCTACTTGTCAGATCCATATGATACACACACAGAAAATATTCCATAGCATAAACCTAATAGGAGGGACTGATGAATATAAAAGCAAAAATATATTAATTTATTGTTAATTAAACAAACATTGCATGCAACAGTTATATGCTGCGCATTTGTAAAAAAAATTATAACGGTGAAGGTGTAATGTCAAAATGATGGTGTTGAGTAAAGTCGACTGCTTTTGTTGTTGTTGACACAACGCCAGGTAGCTGCTGTTTATCTGCTGCTATCTAAAGCTGTTTGACCGCCATCTCCACACGGGCTGTTAGAGGCCTATTACTTTGTGGTATCAGCCACTGGCACCTGTGCAACATGAGAGAGCCACATAATCTCACTGGATTACCTGTCCTTTCTGCATCACAAGGGAACAGTCAGACCGCCTCACAAAGACAGACCTTTCAATGAAGACAGTGGTTTATTTTCGAGAGCCACCATTCCCCTTCCTAGTCCACACGCAACAGCACGGTTTAAAAGTTGATTTCTTGGCCGTGGGATTTTAGCTGATAGAGTCTGGCTAAAAATGAGAGAATAGAGAAGTCAAACAGCTTCAAGGTGAAGTGGGATTAGTGAAAACAGCTCTTCATACATCTCCACCTTCCCCAATTTATCTGCAAATGATGTTCCCAGGCTAAGCCTCTGACGGGGCCACGTAAAGCGGACCTGGTCCTCGGAAAATTGCAATACTTGGATCGTCATTTCTTGGCAATTTTATACTATCATGGTCACACCTATGCCTCATGTCTGTCTCTTCTCCACTCAGATGATGATTCTAGTATGTAATACATGATTTAATCAAACGAGCAATATTAATTTAGGCCTACATAAATTATGAGAAATATGAACCAAGGCTGTGGAGTGGGCAGCTATTTAGTCTGCTTTTGCCTCAGCTTAGAGGAATCATCCACAAATCAGAACTAGTGTGATATTCACCTTAAATTATGGCCACTTACAGTGGGCTCTAGTAACTGTATCAATATGTCCAAACCTCCATCACCTCCATGCACAAATCTCCATTTCTCCTGCTCATGTTTTTGCCAAATGTTTTTCTCCTGCTCATGTTTTTTTTCTCTTGAGGACTTCAATATGTCCTTGATCTCCTGTGGACTCGCTTAAACTTTCTAGGCCCACGATATCAGTCTCCAGGTCCTTCATAGATCTGGTGATGTCTCGGTGACGTTGAAAGTGTGCTGCTGGCAAAGGAGCCTAATCTCGATCTTACCACGGTTCCACCACTGCCTAAGACTGCTAAAATCGCTCTTCCTCAGCCTAAAAACACCCCATAAATAAATAAGGACCTCTCTAAAATTCTTATCAAAGGTTAAGACTGAATTAATATGCCAATACGCACTTCTGGGTAAAATGTTTCGAATAAAAACATTACATAAAAGCAAAGAATGATCAGTAAAACCGGCAGGAATAATACTGCACATTTTAAAAATATTAGAATGGTGCTTAAAAACATAAATACGGTCTAACCTGGCTGAGGAGATCCTACCCTCTCTAAAGTGGGACCATGTGTACTGTTGGCAGTCAGCGTGCATCCTTCTCCACACATCCACCAGGCCATGGGAATGGACCAGCCGCCTCAGAACCTGCTGTGAAGCTGGATGTGGCTCTGTGTGATTACGGTCTTTGAGTTAATTTTCCGTACAGTTAAAATCCCCGCCCAAGAATAAAAATTCCTCCGAGGCACAGCCATTTAAAACATCATTAACTTTTTGTAAAAACAGGACTTCCCCTTCCCACTCCCTCCTCCAGTCGGCCTCGTTGGTGCTGTCGCTGTGCGTTTCCTGTAAGAAGAGAACATCTATACGTTTCATTTTGTTAAATTCATAGATAGATGTTCTCTTCCTTGCATCTCTGGCTCCATTCACATTCAAACTCCCTACTCTAAAAGTATTCATTGCGAGTAAGAGATTTAAAACAAAAATAAAAATAAAAATAAAAACCAAAACCAATAAATTAATTAAAACACACATTGGAGCTTTCACCATCGTCTTTGCTCATTGCTCTTCTTACTTTAGGCACAAGTTTCTTTAGTCTATACCCCTCCTTCTCAGTGAGGCCGGACTCCTCCCTCCGGCTCATGTGGTGCCTGGCTGAGGTGTGGAATAAAACCAAATCAGGAAAGAAGTCTCCGACTTTTACTCCCTTCCTGCCTTTTGTTCTTTGCAAGAAAGTTTTTATTCTTTCTGCCGTGTACATTTTTTGTTGCTGGCTGACACTTAAAACTACAGCCGGAGCATCGCTGCCGTCTGATACCTCCCCATCACTCTCACTGTCCTCAGACTGCCTCTGCCCCCGCCCCGTCTGCTCGTCCTCCCCAACTTTGCTGGCCTTAACCTCAATGCCTGCACTCTGGGCCTTTTTCTTCCTCTTAGGGGCAGCTTTTGGCTCCCCTGCTTCCTCCTCCTCCATCTCCGCTTCTTCCACCTGCTCAGCCCATGCCCCCGCCCCGCTCAGACCTTCTCCTGCTGACTCCACTCCTCCACCAACCTGCTCTGCCACCTCTACGTCTACGGGCTTCTCACCAGCACCGTCTCCATCCGTTTCCTTCCCTTCTCCTCCACCCTCACCATTTCCCACCTTAACCAAAGCCTCCCCCTTACTGCCCTGGTCACCGTCACCATCACCATCACCCACACTCACCCTGTGCGGGTCAGGCACAGCAGCAGCAACGCTGCACCGCTGCGCCAGAACGGGCCGCCCAGACGCCGGGTCCCCAGCAGGAGACGAGGCCGCAGCGGCCACCGCCGTGACGGGCAGCCTAGGCGCCGCGGCCGGGCCAGGCGGAGCTGGGTCCCCCCGCCTCGGACAGGCCCTCACGGTGTGCCCCTCCTCACCGCAACCGAAACATTTCATCACCGACTATGTTGCAAAAATCACGTACTCGTAATCATCTACTTTAACATGGAAGCGGAGGTTGAGCTCCTCATTCCGGTTAAGAATCATAAACAGGTGAGATATTAAGGATCATAAACAGGTGAGATATTAAGGATCAGAAACAGGTGTCTGCGGTGAGACACTACATGCTTCAGCCAATTAAATTCAATTCAATTCAATTCAATTTATTTTTGTATAGCCCAAAATCACAAATTCCAAATTTGCCTCAGAGGGCTTTACAATCTGTACACACTGACATCCTCTGTCCCAGAACCTCTCATCGACTCAGGAAAAACTCCCCCAAAAAACCCTATCAACAGGGAGAAAAATGGAAGAAACCTTCAGGAGAGCAGCAGAGGAGGATCCCTCTCCCAGGATGGACAGAGTACGAAAATAGATGTCATGTGTACAGAAGAACAGCATAACAGAGTTACAACACGTTGAATTCACATAAAATAGAAGAGAATGTGCGTCAGCAGTTCCACGGAAGGAACCAGGAGGCAGGACCAGGGTCCAGATGCAACCACGATTCGTGGAAACCTGCGAGGCGAGAAAGCACAAAGACTCCGAGGGAAGAAGTAGAGTTAGTAATGTGCATTTATAGAACATGAATTCATACAGAAGGAGAGAGAGAAAAGGATAGAGGAGCTCAGTGTATCCTAAGTTGTCCCCCAGCAGTCTAGGCCTATAGCAGCATATCAAGGGGCTGGAAAGAATGGACCAGGGCAAACCTGAGCCAGCCCTAACTATAAGCGCTATCAAAGAGGAAAGTCTTAAGTCTACTCTTAAATGTGGTCACTGTGTCTGCCCCCGGACTGAAAGTGGAAGCTGGTTCCATAGAAGAGGAGCTTGATAACTGAAGGCTCTGGCTCCCATCCTACTTTTTAAGACTCTAGGAACCACAAGCAGCCCCGCATTTAGTGAGCGCAGCTCTCTAGTGGGGAAATATGGTACTATGAGATCCTTAAGATATGATGGTGCCTCACCAATTAAGGCTTTGTAGGTGAGGAGAAGGATTTTAAATTTGACTGGATTTTACAGGGAGCCAGTGAAGAGAAGCTAATACAGGAGTAATATGATCTCTTTTCTTAGTTTTTGTTAGTACACGAGCTGCAGCATTCTGGATCAACTGGAGAGATTTAAGAGACTTATTAGAGCAGCCTGATAATAAGGAGTTACAGTAGTCCAGTCTAGAAGTAACAAATGCGTGAACTAATTTTTCTGCATCGCTTTGAGACAGGATGTGTCTAATTTTTGAAATGTTACGTAGGTGAAAAAATGCAGTCCTTGAGATTTGTTTTACGTGAGAGTTAAAGGACAAGTCCTGATCAAAGACAACTCCGAGATTCTTTATGGTGGTGCTGGATGCCAGGGCAATGCCATCAAGAGAAACCACATCATTAGATAGTTGATTCCGGAGGTGTTCTGGGCCTAGTAAAATAACTTCAGTTTTGTCTGAGTTTAACATCAGGAAGTTGCAGGTCATCCATGTTTTTATATTTTTGAGACATGCTTGAAGTTTAGCAAGCTGGTTGGTTTCGTCTGGTTTGATCGATATATATAATTGAGTATCATCAGCATAACAATGAAAGTCTATGGAGTGTCTTCTGATAATATTGCCCAAAGGAAGCATATATAAGGTGAATAAGATTAAGCCACTGAGACCTACATCCAGACAAGATCTTCTTGATCGGGGACACAATCTTTCCGTGTCTGGAGAGCTCTCTGCTGAGGAATTCGTCGGTGATGAACGGAGGGACATTAGACAGGACGACCTTGGTTGCCGGTTGCATCAGCGTCAACACCTGTACAAACAATTCGTTCACCGTGAAGCCTGCCTCGACGAGACGGTTCACCTTCTCCACCTGGTCCAGGAAGATGACCCGGTTCACCTTCTTCACCTGGTCCAAGAAAATGACCACGGCGCCGTTCATGCGAGCGGCCGATTTAATGCTGCTGTGCCCGACCTTCTCCCCCACAGCCAGCCCGATGTCCTCCACGCTGCACGAGAAACCGATGGCGATCTTAATGCCGTGCTTCCTCGTGAGGTGGGACAACATGTCTCCACCATGGCGTCTAGAGACGCCGACCAGCGAGACACCGGCAGGAGGAAAGAAACACGCCAAAGAAAAAAAAAAAAACTCCCCAAAAATTAACCAACTACCAACCCAAACTAAGGTGAACACCAACCAATAAACCACATTAAATTAATATGCATAACTAAGGGAAAAAATAAATCGAAAAGAACCTCTCACTCAGCGGCTCACTCCTAGCATGCACCAGAGAGAGAGAGAGGGAGAGAGACAGAGGGAGAGGGAGAGAGAGACAGAAGGAGAGGGAGAGAGAGATAGAGGGAGAGAGCGACAGAGAGAGAGAGACAGAGAGAGAGAGAGAGAGAGACAGACAGACAGAGAGACAGAGAGAGATGGGGGCCCTCGCACCCGGCGCTGGCGGGGCCCTCGCGCCCGGCGCTGGCGGGGCCCCCTCGCCGTGCACATTTCCTGTTGTGCACTGCGACCAGCTCGGCTTGGAAAGGCTTGTGGGGAAGATGGCTCACGGCTCCGGCCATGAGCAGCCCTGGCCCGGACCTCGCCGCTTCCTGGGGCTGTGGACTTAGTGCTCATTGCACCCTCTCGCCCTGCGGGGGAAGACGGGGCCAAAATTCTTCATTCAGCCTCTCAATCTTGTTCTCAAAGTGCACCAGATTGATGCATTTCATTTAAAATTGTACAACATTTTTTCTGGGCTCCACCCACAATAGTCTCAGAAAGCCCTGTTATTGTAGTCGTATAAATGTCATTTAGCCATTGAGCTGGTAGATTGCTGCTTGACCGCCCCATTAATACAGCTGCGGATCTCCCTTTGTGTATTTGACCGCAGTGAAAATATAGTTTTTGAAAGGCTAAATTCCAAATATGGATTAAAGCTGAATATTTCTATGGAAACATTTTGTGAAATTTGGAAATGATTTTGTCTATCTTCTCTCACCGCCTACTTCTTCCTGACAGCTCCTTCACTGATCTGCTGTGGCTCACAGGCAGGGGGCGCCATAACAAAGTCAGACTAAAAGCATAGTGAAGTGTGCCATAAAAGAGTTATAAGCCATAAACCATAAGTCATAGTATAGTTTGGCAAAAAAGTCTATAAATAAAAAAGTAACCAAAAATCTGAGATTGGTATGTCAAATAAATATCTGATAAAAATGTCATAGATGCCAGAAATGTCATAGAATAGAATGTAATTAAAAAGTCACACAAAATAATTCTGAAGTTTGACATATTAAAGTCACAGAAAGTCATAGTAATATGTCATAAAAATGTCATAGTGTGTCATATAAACAATCATACAAATTTCACAATATTGTGTTATAAAAATATAATTGAAAAGACATATTTCATAAACATATTATATCATAGTACCTCATAAAAAAGCAATTGAAAAATCATAGTGTAATATGCCATAAAATAATTTTTTATGGCATATTATTAATAAATAATAATAAATAAGTAAAGTGTGTCATACAAAATGTAATGGTAAAGTAATGGTATATATGTATATACTGTATATACATACTGTGGTTCAGTGGAAGAGCGGGGTTGTCCTTCAATCAGAGGATCGGCGGTTCGATCCCCTGCTCCACTACTCCATGTCCATGGGGTGGACACTAGTCCATGTTCATGTCCATGGGGTGGACACTAGTCCATGTCCATGGGGTGGACACTACTCCATGTCCATCGGGTGGACACTAGTCCATGTCCATGTCCATGGGGTGGACACTAGTCCATGTCCATGTCCATGGGGTGGACACTAATCCATGTCCATGTGTCTTTGGAGAAGAAACTTAACCCCAAATGTCTCCCCAGGCTGTTCCTGTGGTTTATGAATGTTAGAAAGAATGCTGATGGGCAGGTTGCACCCTGCATGGTAGCTCCTCCCATCATGGTAGCTCCTCCCATCAGTGTATGAACGTTAGATAGTCCTGATGGTCAGGTGGTACCTTACATGGTAGCTCCGCCCATCAGTGTATGAATGTTAGATAGTCCTGATGGGCAGGTGGCACCCTGCATGGTAACTCCTCCCATCATGGTAGCTCCTCCCATCAGTGTATGACTGGGTGAGTGGTCGGATGGCTATAAAAGACAGATACAAGTATAGTCCATTTACCATCCATTTACCATATGTAGTATGTCATAAGAAATAAAAAAAGGTTATGGTATAATGCCATAACAATAACACAAAAAAGTAATAGAAGAGTATGCCAAGGAATGTCATAGTATAGTATGTCATTAAAATGGCATAGCATTGCACGCCATAGTATATTATGGCATAATATTGTTTGTCATAAAAAGGGACAGAAAAGTCATAGCATAGAACCATAATATGTGTATATATATATATACATATATATACCATAAAAAATACGTCTCAAAAATGTCATACTAAATTTTATCATGAAAAGTCACAAAACAAGCCATCGTAAAGTATGCTGTAAAAATCACATAAAGTTATAGTATCATATGTTAAAGAAAATTTCACGAAATAGTATACATATATATTTTATTCATAGTATAGTATGCCATAAAAAGTTGACCCTGCCTGTTCTGGACTACAGATTCTCTGACCCCCTTTTGGATTGTTGCCTTATGACTGATCTCCTGGTTCTGACCCTGTCTGAACTGAGTAAACCGAACTGTCCTGGTCCATCTGTCTCTGTGTCGGGCTTTTGGGTTCCTGTACCCCGGTACTAGGAACCGTTATGTAGTATGGCATAAAAAAGTTAAACAAAATGTTATAGTATGGTATGCCATGAAAATATCATTAAAAATGTGAAAAGTCACAAAAAAGGTCTGTAGTATGTCGTAATGTCACAAAAGAATCCTAGCACAGTATATAATAAATAAGTCTCCCAAAGTCATATTATATTATGTATTTGACAAAGGAGTCGCACTATAGTAGGCCATGAAAATGTCATAATATAGCACGCCATAAAACAGTCATAGTATTGTATGTCATGACAATGTCCTAGTATAGCATGACATAAAATGTCATCGTATAACATGTAATAAAAATGACCTAATATTGTATGCAATATAAATAAAAGTCATAGTATAGTATGCCTTAGTAAAATGTCATGATATAGATATATTCTGCCCACAATCACATGCTGCCTTCCTAAATTGGCAATCAGTCATCAAACCTAATATTAGTTGTAGGCCCACATGCATATGAATGTGATACTAATGATCATGTCAACATTTATGGCATCCCATGAGAATCTAACCCAACCTCCAGCCTTCAGACCGGCATGCTCTCAGCTGGGCGATCTGATCTGAGGCCTGTCCTTAGTTTCACAGAGCTTCTCCTAAACTAAACGGGGAGTCGGGGTTAGATCCTCTCACTTGTTCACATTGATGACAACGGCTACATTACAGGCTTTAAGGGGCTCTCGGTTGCATGGTTCCATCCCTCAGGTTCATGGTTCCATCCCTCAGGTGTATGGTTCCATCCCTCAGGTTCACATCCCTGTCATGTGCTTGGATTGAGCCTCTGACCTTCTCTCTGACCTTTCAGCCATGGGTTCCACTCCCTACACTACCATTCTGGTGAAAACAGGATTTTTCCTCTAAATAACAATTTGCATCTGTTTTTCTGGCTGGACCGATATATATATCCTTACACCTGTAGATAAACAAGTGATAAATTAACTATTTAATTAATCATCTTTTTCATGTGAACTCTCATGAGTAAATAAAAGCTGAAAGATGTTTCTTTAGTCCACCGGTTCTTTTCATGCTGTGACACTCCTGTTGATCTCATATTGATGGATACATAATACATGTTATATAAATCAATTGGTTATCTGTATTACTGTCATTTCTTTTCAAGGATATTGTATGAATGATGTTTGGAGAGAAATCATGATTAAAAAAAAGAACTATTTAAAATATGTATGTAAAATACTTTGGCATAACTGTGAATTAAACTTACAATAAAACATTGGAATAAAATGTAAACAACATTCTGATCTCAATAGTTAGAAATCAAATATGAAAAAATCAAATATGCAACGAAAGTAAAGTAAAGTCACATCCGACGACAGCGTAAAAGAAAACTGGCATTTTTTATTGCATGTTTTACAACTTACTCTATATTTTCCTGAGCTACTAGCAATATTTCTAAATGTCATATTGTACAATGGCTTTTTTAAATAACATACAATATAATTATTTGAATTAGCATACGATGCTATGACATTTTATTACACTTTTATAACATAATATACTGGAGCATTTTATATCATAGTACAGTATGCCATAAAAAATAGTATGACCTTTTTAGGACATACTATATTATTATTTTTATAACATACTATATATTTTTATGACATTTTCTGGATTACTATTCTATGACATTTTGTATATTTTTAAGATTATAATATTAATATTTAAAGAAAACTATACTATGACATTTTTATCTTTTAATCACATACTATATGATTGATTCTTTATTAGGACCGCTCCTAACGACTATTTTATTTTATCAATTAATCAAATGATTATTTTTTGATAGACTACTTTATCGTTTACACAAAATTTTTGGGGAATCCTGATTAATGAAACAATGAATTTACACCAAATAAATATCAAAAACTCCAAAGTCTGATTAACTTATCAATACATTATTCAACTATCTTCTCTTTTGACAGAGGCGTGATGAAAAAAAACTTTAAATTTATAGACTACAACTAACAGGAAAATGATCTGCGTGTTGTTAATCCTAAAATATGTTGAAATAAGAAGTCACAATGCTGCTGCTGACATCCAGACAAAGCTTTCCCTTGTGGAAGTGTTGCTGCATCACAGTTGTACTGCTGTGAGAAGCCATTTCTGTTTTTCAGAGTTTAGAGAGTATATATACATATATATATATATATATAGTACATTGTTGGGTCTGTCTAAAATACTAGCTTGTTGAGCTGAAGCTTGTTCTGTAAAAACACGCTTTGACCGAGTAAAGCCATTACTACAATTCTTAATGTGACCTCGCACGGCAGGTGGATTCTCGAGATATCATTTGAATACTGACTTGATATGAATGATTCTTTCTCTGTGAAAACAGAATATTGCAGCTGAAGAAGCACATCTGGAGCCAAGCAGAGTGTCCCGTCCCCCTCCATCAAACCCTCCGGCTCAGTGGCTGAAGATGTCCATCCATTAGGACATCTTCTCATTGGTCGCAGCTCGTTGCCCCGACGATCAAACCCATTAGACACTTAATGGGCCTCTGCATGAACTTAATGTATATACAGTACAGTAGCACTCAGCAGATGGTCAGAAAAATGCTCCAAACCCCAGTTTGCTCTTTCTCTGAGACTTAAAACCACAGTGTAAAAGTGTATATTGAGAACTTAAAAATGTATATCATGTCAGACATTTTTCTTCAACACCATTCTTCTCGTTTTATTATTAGTACAGTGAACAGTTCTCTATGAGACCAAAAACAGGAAACCTATCGTGTTGCTACATGTTGTGTGAAGTCAACACATGACACTGAGCAGCAGGAGCAGCCTTGAAAGGAGGATCCTGCCTCGGACCTGAGAAACACTTTGTGTAACACACAAACCTAAAATATAGAACAAAATCTTCTCATCTCTCCCAGAAAGGAAGCAGATAAGTGCAACTGTCATGTTCGGCGGAACGAAGAAGGCAGGACCCAAATGCAGACTCATGAGGATGCGCGTAGTTGAGTTCAAAACAAGGAATTTAATAAAACGACTAGGCGAACCAGACACAGGAACCAGGATCAAGAAAAACAGGCACACGAGTCAAACGCGGGACCAGGATCGAGCCAAACACGGGACCAGGATCGAGCCAAACACGGGAAACACTAAGCTGCAAACAGTCCAAGAAAAGCAGACAAATGGAAAGGGAGGCACAAGACAAACAGGGCTTAAATACACAGGGAGGTGCAGGTGATCAGACACAGGAGGATTCAATTAGACAATCACAAGGACAGGAAGTGAAGGGACCCGGGGAAACACAAGACAGGGAACTTTTCAAAATAAGACAGGAAGTGACCACCTAAAACCCCAAACCGTGACAAACTGTTCCTTTCAGATATTTTTCACGATGATGAATAAATAATTCAATATTCAAAACTTAGTAAACTTCCTGTCTGCCTGTGGACTATAAGAACAGACAGTGAGAAGAGAAAGCAGGTATCTGTGCTCCGTCAGGTATCTGTGCTCCGTCAGGTATCTGTGCTCCGTCAGGGACAATCAGAGCGATGAGGAGACAGTCAGCCTCATTAACACTGAGGGAGCCTCATTGGGGCTCGGCCTGGCGGAGCCATGGCCGGTGGTCCGGTGGCCTCATTAACACTGAGGGAGCCTCATTGGGGCTCGGCCTGGCGGAGCCATGGCCGGTGGTCCGGTGGCCTGAAGTCACCGTCCTGTAACCAATCATTCATTTCCTACTTCTTGTATTGATCTTTCTAGTTCCTTCCATGTTGCTCCAGTGTTTGGTTGATGGAACAAACTTGACATCATCATCAGACTCCGCATTTCCAGGGAAATATTTGTCACCTGCTTGTAAACATGGACGACAGCCGAGGCAAACAGTTCAATTTCATCTGTACCTGTAGAGAGGGTAATGACACGACACCAGGTAGCATGAGTCATGTGTCTGTGCTCATTATGTCTCCTATCAGTAATTATTGATATAGTTAGCCAGTACGTCATATTTAGTTTATACTGTACCCAAGAGACTGGGGAATAATAAAAGATCCGATTCCCTGAATACTTGTATTCCCCACTGGGGGGTGGATTCACGCCTACTGTGAAGTGCATGATGCAGAACTCAGACCCATCTTTCTGTCCACGTTGGCTCACTAACCAGCTGAGCCATGGAGGATGAGACAGGGACATTAACTTACTTTAAGACCTAACACTGTGCCTCACCATCATTTCGGTCTCAGTTGACAGTAGTCATTTTACAAATTGACATTCACTCCTCTCAATGAAATATGTATGGCCTGAAGCATAATGACATCATTTCCGATAGTTTGCAACACTATTACAGTAATTAGTTAATTAATGCTGCCAACTGAATGGCCGTTATCAGTTCTTATTCTAATGCTTCAGATGAGCAAACTGCATACCGGTGCGGGGTGGACATACATGGTTAATGCTAGATTTAGGCCACAAAAACACATGCTTTTAACGTAGCCTACTGAAGTTATGTTACGTACATAAAATCATCTAAGTTACATGTGGCACGTTATGTACATTAAACTTTTACGTGGCACACAAACAGTGATATTCTGGGTAAAAACGCCCTGTTTGAAGCATCCATCCACCCGGACCTCCAACTCTTTATACGACTGTACATATATCTAAGATGATGAGAGGAGTGTTCTCAACTTCATCTCTAAAAGTAGAAGTGGAATATTTCTCTTCGTGTTGTGCAATAGCTGCAAACAGGAATGTCTCAGATTTGAAACCGGAAAGTTCAACGAATCCTTTTCATGAAGTCAGTGTTTGTCAGCTTTGATTTCCATCAGTATATAAAATGAATACAATGCTCTTAAACTGCCGATTACCAATCACAGATATTGAACGCCCTTATACAAAGATCCAATATTCCTGCTCAGGTTGAACTCTCAGAGAGAATCTAACTCTACATGCTGTCTGACATTTGTCTTCCCTGGATAGGAAATGTGTTGTGTGACTGGAATGCCTACCTGTGCCCTCATGTGAGAGACTCTAGTATTACAGATCCAGAAAGGAAAGGTCATCGTCATCTAACAATAAATAGAAGCCTGGCTACTCACTGTGTCCCCACATACATCGACTCCACTGAGCAGAAAATTAAAATGGAAATTTAGGCCTTGAACGGAGTCGGGGGTCCCATTAACCTGTGCTGTATGATTTATGGCAGGTGATTACATCACCTCGATGCGACCTGGACCGCCGAGCTCATTCAATGCTACAACTCATAACAACCATTTGAAAATAGTGTTAAGAATATACTTTGATCCTCTTTTTCATTGATTATTAGTCATAAGACTGACAGTAATGTACTCCAGTAATGCACAACTATTTTTGTTTTGTTGTATCCATGTTTTTCTTTTGTAGCAAATGGGTATGTTATATTAACATTCAGAATATTAACTACAGCTCCTTTAAGTTATCAGTTATACATTTGTTTTGCTCTGCAGCATCCATAAGTGTTGCATTACCGCCACCTACTGGAGAGTGCTGGGTTTTCCTTGCCATTGGCTCCTTTAGAATCCGTTGAGACTCACAAGTACGGTCCACGATGCATAAAGTATCATTTGTCTGCCATTGTTCATGTTGAATAATGAAACACGTCAGTCTTAATTAAATAAATAATTCAATCAGTTAGTGAATCATTACATTCAGATAATCCCAGTGTTCGTGGCCATTGTCAATTAATTTATCATGTTAATTATGTTAATTATTTAGGGTATTTGTTTATTTATTTAATTTAGCTTTCCTTAAATTGATTGCTGGAGCAATTTTTACCGTGGCTCAAAATTAATGTTTTGTCACACAAAATTCACTTTGAAGGTGAGCTGTTAATACCCCTAAACTTACCCAAATACGTTTACATTTTTAAATGTTGAGTTGACATATTCTAAATGGACATAAGGATTGTGAATGTTAGCAGGCCATGCAAATGGGGCTGTTTTCGTAAATTATTAAATAATAATAATAAATATAATAATAATAATAATAAATATGACAATGCATTTGAACAATTGCTTTTTTTATTTACAAATGATGATATACGGGATGTAAATAAGAGTCACAGGTACAGATGTACGTGTACAAACACCTCTGCATTTATTTCTGCATTGTGATATACAAGTTATGTAACTATACATTTGTTTGTGAATACTTATGAGACCATAGAACTCTGGTAAATGTGTTTTGGTGCTGAAGGGTTGCTTTTCTAAATACACATGAGGAAAGCAACCGTTTCTTATCTCGTATGTTCAGATCACAAACACAATCCAGATTTTGCCTTTTGCCGGTGTAAATGACTCTCAATTAGGTGAATATTTCCAACAAACATTTATTTTTCTAGTTACACGATAACCAATTAATGCAAGCTTTTATTTTGTAAGTGCCTTTTTATATTTCGGGTCCTTTATTTTGAGGCCCTTCTGCCAAAACCGGAAGTAGATGCAAATCTTGTGAGTAGTAACTTGACTTTGTGCTTTTTGAGAAGGATATGTGAGAGAAAATGTTTTGATTAATGCCCACATGTATAGTTGAATGTCATTTAATAAATGTTTATACTCATAAGAGCTCATTTATGTTTCATCTGTTCCGTTGCTCTTACGGTGTTTTCTGGAGATAAAGTAAATCTATGTTCATCAAAATAAGGCTGAAGGTTGAACAAGAATAAAGGCCACTGGAAACATCCGTACGCGTCCTCATGGTCCGGCTGGCGTTCGCTACACTCTGTTCAGGTAACAAACGCAATCTATATTTTGCATATGTATGTTTGACCTTCTTTTTCCCTATATTGTCCACCAGTGGCTCCAAATGCCACAATTGAGCTAAAAGTCAAGATAAGCTCTCTCTGTACGTGTCATCTCAGAGTCTATTGAGTCAAAGAAAGGGAGCCTGTGTGAGTATACATTCATGGGAAATAATCATATTCAATACGTGAGTCATAACCCGCCACTGGCTCCCCCTGTATATGTAGCAGTTGTGTACTCTCTCTCTTGCATTGTGTAAAAATCCAGGAACACTTGATTAAGGTTTGGCTCCAACCAGCCGTTTATTCACAGAGACAGCAAGCTGGTAACAAAAGAACTATTAGGGTTCTCACAGCAACAAGCTGGTAATATAAGGAACATATTAGGGTTCTCACAGCAACAAGCTGGTAATATAAGGAACATATTAGGGTTCTCACAGCAACAAGCTGGTAATATAAGGAACATATTAAGGTTCTCACAGCAACAAGCTGGTAATATAAGGAACATATTAGGGTTCTCACAGCAACAAGCTGGTAATATAAGGAACATATTAAGGTTCTCACAGCAACAAGCTGGTAACATAAGGAACATATTAGGGTTCTCACAGCAACAAGCTGGTAATATAAGGAACATATTAGGGTTCTCACAGCAACAAGCTGGTAACAAACAAACTATTAGGGTTCTAACAGCAACAAGCTGGTAATATAAGGAACGTATTAGGGTTCTCACAGCAACAAGCTGGTAATATAAGGAACATATTAAGGTTCTCACAGCAACAAGCTGGTAACAAAAGAACTATTAGGGTTCTCACAGCAACAAGCTTGTAATATAAGGAACATATTAGGGTTCTCACAGCAACAAGCTGGTAATACAAGGAACATATTAGGGTTCTCACATCAACAAGCTGGTAATATAAGGAACATATTAGGGTTCTCACAGCAACAAGCTGGTAATATAAGGAACATATTAGGGTTCTCACAGCAACAAGCTGGTAATATAAGGAATATATTAAGGTTCTCACAGCAACAAGCTGGTAACAAAAGAACTATTAGGGTTCTCATAGCAACAAGCTGGTAATATAAGGAACATATTAGGGTTCTCACAGCAACAAGCTGGTAATATAAGGAACGTATTAGGGTTCTCACAGCAACAAGCTGGTAATATAAGGAACATATTAAGGTTCTCACAGCAACAAGCTGGTAACAAAAGAACTATTAGGGTTCTCACAGCAACAAGCTGGTAATATAAGGAACATATTAGGGTTCTCACAGCAACAAGCTGGTAATATAAGGAACATATTAAGGTTCTCACAGCAACAAGCTGGTAACAAAAGAACTATTAGGGTTCTCACAGCAACAAGCTTGTAATATAAGGAACATATTAGGGTTCTCACAGCAACAAGCTGGTAATATAAGGAACATATTAGGGTTCTCACAGCAACAAGCTGGTAATATAAGGAACATATTAAGGTTCTCACAGCAACAAGCTGGTAATATAAGGAACATATTAGGGTTCTCACAGCAACAAGCTGGTAATATAAGGAACATATTAGGGTTCTCACAGCAACAAGCTGGTAATATAAGGAACATATTAGGGTTCTCACAGCAACAAGCTGGTAATATAAGGAACATATTAGGGTTCTCACAGCAACAAGCTGGTAATATAAGGAACATATTAGGGTTCTCACAGCAACAAGCTGGTAATATAAGGAACATATTAGGGTTCTCACAGCAACAAGCTGGTAATATAAGGAACATATTAGGGTTCTCACAGCAACAAGCTGGTAATATAAGGAACATATTAAGGTTCTCACAGCAACAAGCTGGTAATATAAGGAACATATTAGGGTTCTCACAGCAACAAGCTGGTAATATAAGGAACATATTAAGGTTCTCACAGCAACAAGCTGGTAACATAAGGAACATATTAGGGTTCTCACAGCAACAAGCTGGTAATATAAGGAACATATTAGGGTTCTCACAGCAACAAGCTGGTAACAAACAAACTATTAGGGTTCTAACAGCAACAAGCTGGTAATATAAGGAACGTATTAGGGTTCTCACAGCAACAAGCTGGTAATATAAGGAACATATTAAGGTTCTCACAGCAACAAGCTGGTAACAAAAGAACTATTAGGGTTCTCACAGCAACAAGCTTGTAATATAAGGAACATATTAGGGTTCTCACAGCAACAAGCTGGTAATATAAGGAACATATTAAGGTTCTCACAGCAACAAGCTGGTAACAAAAGAACTATTAGGGTTCTCACAGCAACAAGCTTGTAATATAAGGAACATATTAGGGTTCTCACAGCAACAAGCTGGTAATATAAGGAACATATTAAGGTTCTCACAGCAACAAGCTGGTAACAAAAGAACTATTAGGGTTCTCACAGCAACAAGCTTGTAATATAAGGAACATATTAGGGTTCTCACAGCAACAAGCTGGTAATACAAGGAACATATTAGGGTTCTCACATCAACAAGCTGGTAATATAAGGAACATATTAGGGTTCTCACAGCAACAAGCTGGTAATATAAGGAATATATTAAGGTTCTCACAGCAACAAGCTGGTAACAAAAGAACTATTAGGGTTCTCATAGCAACAAGCTGGTAATATAAGGAACATATTAGGGTTCTCACAGCAACAAGCTGGTAACAAACAAACTATTAGGGTTCTAACAGCAACAAGCTGGTAATATAAGGAACATATTAGGTTTCTCATAGCAACAAGCTGGTAACAAACGAACATATTAGGTTTCTCATAGCAACAAGCTGGTAACAAACGAACATATTAGGGTTCTCACAGCAACAAGCTGGTAACAAACGAACATATTCGGGTTCTCACAGCCACTTCGTGGCAACAAGCTCCGGGAACATGGAGATAGCGTACAGCAGACTGGTCACAGTATATACAAAATTACATTTCAGCTTAATGTACGTGGTCATAAATGAACCTATTAGGGTTCTCACATCTTACTTCGTGGCAACAAGCTCCGGGAACTGCCAAAGTAAAATAATAGAAACAATTATTTTAGCTAGCTGTTTGTTAGAACTCCACAGAGATTTCTTATTAACCTAGCACAATGTTGTGGAGTTTATTACAGATCAACCTACCACGGAGACAGCATACAGCAGACTGGTAACAATATACGGGGCGCACCGCTCAAGTCTGCAGGGGCCCAGCAGAGGGCGCTAATGCCACCCAACACGCTAGTCCCAGTGGGAACTAATAATAATACATTGTAAATGATAGACAAAAATAACAGGAAATAATATATAAATGATATGGATTAGTAATAACAGTAGTGATTGCAAATAATGGCCAGTGATGGCAAGTGGGATCATTAACTCCGCTACATATAGATGATCTGAACAGATTATACATTATTTTAAACATTAATTAAGAACAATTTATGAAATGTGCCTTAGGGTTCAGTCAGTGTAAATATAAACATGAAATCATTGCAATGTGTGCTAAATAATGCATCACACAGCTTATTAAATGATAATAATTAGCATGTTTTGTTCAACAGAATGTTGGACAAAAGGCAACTCAGGTCTTGTTTGTTTTAAATGTCGGTGTCTTGTTGGTGTGTGAGCCCTGATGTCATGTCCCCCATGGGGACTCCTGCTGTCAAAAAGGAGCTATTCATTTTTATTAATTGATTTTTGATTCTCTTCTTTGCAAATTTCAGACTGGTGAGTGAAAGTAAACTGATTTGTTTAATACATTCATTTCCCATTGAGTGGTGAGATATGTGTTTCATGGAGACGATGGTGCACGTGAAGAAGTACTGAAACATGTCTGCCATCTTGTGGTTATACAGAGAGTGTACAGAAACCCACTCACTGTTTTAACCACACCCTCCACCTTGTTCTGGCATATGGCATTAAAATAGAACATTTAATAGTTTTTCCACAGAACCCTCTTTTATTAGACCATTACCTAATAACTTTAGAGTTTATACTACCAGAGTGTACACCGTTAGGCAAAGGTTTCTACACCAGATGTCTAACTGACAGTGCTGTAGCTCAATTTAAAGAAGCGATTCCATCTGTTTTTAATTCAATACCATGTCTCAATATAACAGAGGACTCCTGTACTAACTTTAGTCTGTCCTCAATATAACAGAGGACTCCTGTACTAACTTTAATCTGTCCTCAATATAACAGAGGACTCCTGTGTTAACTTTAGTCTGTCCTCAATATAACAGAGGACTCCTGTACTAACTTTAGTCTCTCCTCAATATAACAGAGGACTCCTGTGTTAACTTGTCTGTCCTCAATATAACAGAGAACTCCTGTGTTAACTTTAGTTTGTCCTCAATATAACAGAGGACTACTGTACTAACTTTAGTCTCTCCTCAATATAACAGAGGACTCCTGTGTTAAATTTAGTCTGTCCTCAATATAACAGAGGACTCCTGTACTAACTTTAGTCTTCCTCAAATAACAGAGGACTCCTGTGTAACTTGACTCCTGTGTTAATTTAGTCTGTCCTCAATATAACGAGGACTCCTGTACTAACTTTAGTCTGTCCTCAAGATAACAGAGGACTCCTGTGCTAACTTTAGTCCGTCTCAGATTGATCATCTAGTCGATAGTGCTACAGAATCACTGAGACTGACACTAGACTCTATAGCTCCTCTAAAAAAAAAGATAATAAAACAGAGGAGGTTCGCTCCATGGTATAACCCTCAAACCCACAAAATAAAACAAACATTGCGAAAGATTGAAAGGATATGGCGTTCCAGCAATTTAGAAGAATCTGGGTTAGTTTGGCGAGATAGTCTTAAAACATATAAGAAGGCCCTCCGTAATACTAGAGCAGCCTATTACTCATCAATAATAGAAAAAAATAAGAACAACCCCAGGTTTCTCTTCAGCACTGTAGCCAGGCTGACAATTCAATTTAATGCAATTCAATTTATTTTTGTACAGGCCAAAATCACAAATTACAAATTTGCCTCAGAGGGCTTTATAATCTGTACATAACGACATCCTCTGTCCCAGAACCTCTCATCGACTCAGGAAAAACTCCCCCAAAAAAACCCTTTAACGGGGAGAAAAAGGGAAGAAACCTTCAGGAGAGCAACAGAGGAGGATCCCTCTCCCAGGATGGACAGAGTACGAAAATAGATGTCATGTGTACAGAATGAACAGCATAACAGAGTTACAACACGTTCAATTCACATGACAGGAATGATTCATGTAATAGTAGCAGTAGGTGACAGGGAGGACCACAGCAGGACCAGGACCAGGGTCCAGATTTAACCACGATCCATAGAAACCTGCGAGGCGAGAAGGCACAAAGACTTCGGGGATGGAGCAGAGTTAGTAATGTGCATTAATGGTGCATGAATTCATACAGAAGGAAAATAGAGAAGAATGTATGTCAGTAGGGTCACGGCAGGAACCAGGAACCAGGAGGCAGGACCAGGGTCCAGATGCAACCACGATCTGTGGAAACCTGTGATGCGAGAAAGCACAAAGACTCCGGGGGAAGAAGTAGAGTTAGTAATGTGCATTGATAGAACATGAATTCATACAGAAGGAGATAGAGAAAAGGATAGAGGAGCTCAATGTATCCTAAGTTGTCCCCCAGCAGTCTAGGCCTATAGCAGCATATCAAGGGGCTGGAAAGAATGGACCAGGGCAAACCTGAACCAGCCCTAACTATAAGCGCTATGAAAGAGGAAAGTCTTAAGTCTACTCTTAAATGTGGTCACTGTGTCTGCCCCCCGGATTGAAAGTGGAAGCTGGTTCCATAGAAGAGGAGCTTGATAACTGAAGGCTCTGGCTCCCATCCTACTTTTTAAGACTCTAGGAACCACAAGCAGCCCCGCATTCAGTGAGCACAGCTCTCTAGTGGGGTAGTATGGTACTATGAGATCCTTAAGATATGATGGTGCCTCACCAATTAAGGCTTTGTAGGTGAGGAAAATGATTTTAAATTTGACTCTGGATTTTACAGGGAGCCAGTGCAGAGAAGCTAATACAGGAGTAATATGATCTCTTTTCTTAGTTTTTGTTAGTACACGAGCTGCAGCATTCTGGATCAACTGGAGAGATTTAAGAGACTTATTAGAGCAGCCTGATAATAAGGAGTTACAGTAGTCCAGAATAGAAGTAACAAATGCGTGAACTCATTTTTCTGCATCGCTTTGAGACAGGATGTATCTGATTTTTGAAATGTTACGGAGGTGAAAAAAGGCGTCCTTGAGATTTGTTTTACGTGAGAGTTAAAGGACAAGTCCTGATCAAAGATAACTCTGAGATTCTTTACGGTGGTGCTGGATGCCAGGGCAATGGCATCAAGAGAAACTATATCATTAGATAATTGATTTCGGAGGTGTTCTGGGCCTAGTAAAATAACTTCAGTTTTGTCTGAGTTTAACATCAGGAAGTTGCAGGTCATCCATGTTTTTATATCTTTAAGACATGCTTGAAGTTTAGCAGGCTGGTTGGTTTCGTCTGGCTTGATCGATAGATATAATTGAGTATCATCAGCATAACAATGAAAGTCTATGGAGTGTTTTCTGATAATATTGCCCAAAGGAAGCATATATAAGGTGAATAAGATTGGTCCAAGTACAGAACCTTGTGGAACTCCGTGACTGACGTTGGTGGTCATTGAGGTTTCATCGTTTACATATACAAACTGAGATCGATCTAATTAATAGGATTTAAACCAGCTTAGTGCGGTGCCTTTAATGCCAATCAAATGTTCTAATCTCTGTAATAGGATGTGATGGTCAATGGTGTCGAACGCAGCACTAAGGTCTAACAAGACAAGAACAGAGACAAGTCCTTTATCTGATGCAATTAGAAGGTCATTAGTCATTTTCACCAGTGCTGTCTCTGTGCTGTGGTGTTTTCTAAATCCTGACTGAAAATCCTCAAATAAACTATTGTTCTGTAGATAGTCACACAACTGATTTGCAACTAGTATGACTTTTTTCACTTTTTTCGATATGCTATACTACAACTTTTTTTTCTTGTACCAGCCAATCAGAGGAAGAGTATGGCGGGTTGTGACTTCGCCATCCTAGGAAAACAAATGTTGCTGCCCATTGCTGCTGGTAGCTCCTCACGGGAGGCTGATTGGACAAAGCCACTATGCATTATTTGGAGCCTGACGAGATAGAGCTTCGGTTCTGGCATGATCTTGTGATATTGCAAGAAACCAGCTAACGTGCAAGGTAAATCAAACACGTCCTGATCTTTGGCCAATTTGTCCTCATTTCCTGCAGTACTCGTCCGAGCTGGTCGGTCCTCACTTTGCTGATATCCGTGGAGTCCAGAAGTATCTTGTTATTAGTTTCCATTTGAATCCCCTCCAAGTTTTAGAACTGGTCTTAGTGAGGTAGTTAGTTTGGGCTAGATGTATATTTTGAATAATAACCTTATTTACTCTTCTAGCTCTCTAAGATAAATGCAGTTCCAACAAAACCCCAACAAGGGGAGCTATACTGCATACAATAATTGCTCATCATTGCAATTTTGTAATCGAGTCTTGTGGGAAATGTTTTTAAAACACTAAAGCAACGATTTATTTAGAACTTAAATTAATTATCTGCATCTTATTGTACCTGTGAAGCCAGTGAGGAGCCACAACTGGAAGAAAACACCTTTAAAAAAAAAAAATGATTACTCGATCAGAAACATTCAAACAGTGGTTTCACGTTATCAACTATACATCCTTTTTTTTAATACTTTTATTTAAAACATCTGTGGGCGCACTGAAAATACTTTAGTTGACCTTAGCTTGGAATACATTTGTTTGTGTGTGTGTATGTATATATTTTTTATTTTCGAGTATTTAGATTGGGCTCAGGTCCAAAACTGCTGCCTTGGTGCCTTGGACAGAAACTATGCAGATTCATGTAGTTAGATCTGATATTTTTGGCCCGGTCACAGCTCTACTCTGCAGCATCAGCACCAGCCTGACTTCATCAATTGCAGTGAGAAACAGAAGAATGTCATTTTTTCTGACAGTGCATTGACTGAAGCTGCTGACAAATTGTTATGTGCGTGTCTTCAGCTATTGGAGAAAATACAGAAATAAGAAATTCAGTGGAATCAGGAGCTTTTGATGCGCTCCTCAAGGACAGACAGAAGCACGGCACAGATGAAAAATGGGAGGTCGACTTACAATACAAACTCTCACACATTATTCTGTGATGACGACTAAAAGGAACAAAAAGTGTCTTCTGAAAATTGTAAACTTGAAGTTTTCAGTTTACCTTTAATGCAAAAGGTTACTATCTTGTGTTCTGTGCTCTTTAAACTAAATACATAATGTTGGCAGTGGCAGGTAAAAAGGGAGATTTGCAACTAAGTTTTAAATAGATGAATTTAGAGTACATATTCAAATGACTTTGAAAAAATACTTTGAATCCTGTTTAGGCAAACACATTTAAACGGGCACTGTGGCTTAGTGGTGAGCAGGGTCGTCCTTCAATCAAAGGATCGGCGTTTCGATCCCCAGCTCTGCTAGGCCATGTCCATGTGTCCTTGGGCAAGACACTTAACCCCAAATGTCTCCGTAGCTGAGCCTACGATGTTTGAATGTGTATGTATGGTAGCTACTCCTGATGGACAGGTGGCACCTTAGCTCCTCCCATCAGTGTATGAATGGTAGCTACTCCTGATGGACAGGTGGCACCTTAGCTCCTCCCATCAGTGTGTGAACGGGTGAATGATGTCATGTAGTGTTAAAGCACTTTTAGTGGTCGGAAGACTAGAAAAGATCTGTACAAGTACAGTCCATTTAAATCAGCCAATACCATTGTGTTTCACATATTCATGTTGTGGAAACGTATAAATACTTAATTAATTATGTCTCAAACATTTTTATTGCAGATGCAGCCTGTCTATTTTTCGAGAGGGACTGCTCATCTTTTAGATCAGCACCCTTGAGTGAGAGATCTTATTTTTGGAGTCATATTTAAGGGGCGCAGTAACACAATTCAATAAAGTAACAAGATGCAGACTAGAAAAAGGAATTGTTCAAATCAAAGCCATAGAGCTAGAGAGTTGTACTATTCAACAAGCTTTAGAGTTTGCTGTAATATTCCCAATGTCCTCTGAACATCATGTTTACAGGATCCTTAGTCTGTTCACTATTAACATATTAACTTCATATTTATTTCCATGAATTAGTATTATAATATAACAACCAAGTCTCTGAATGACTCTAAATGAAAGTAACTTTATAACAATATCAGCTATTACCCACACAGTAGTTTCCTTAATTATACATTTCATTATAAGTAATAGTATTGTTTTTCTATACTAATATAGAGTATATTTCTGAGATGGACTGTGCATTATTTAAAGGATTGCTGAAACACACTCAAACAATATCTAACTGTAACTCAAGTAAATTATATTTGCACAGCCCAAAATTTCTAAATTTGTCTCATACATTCAAAATGTATGTAAAACTGCAAATAAATAAGTGTATGAATAAAACAGAATAAAGGGTAACAACTCTTTATCAGGACAGATGCTTTCTGCCTCCAACCAAAAACATTTCCTGGATGAAATCATATTTGAGTACCAGCAGAAAACTTTCTCTGCCTTGGGTATTGTCCATCCCACACAACGGCAGGTTCCGTATCAGGTCCATTACTTTTTAATGTCTCAATCAATGGCAAACCTTTAGCTTGATCTGAAGTTCATTTACAAATGTATGCAGATGATATGATTGATGATGTTCGTCAATGGTATAAGGAAACGGGAAGTGGCTGTGTTGGAACAACGGGTACATGGTCTTGCCATACATGTGGCAGGGGAGGTAGGTAAATCATATCAGATTATTTGCATGTGCTATGTAAAAAAAAATGGAATTAGCTCATTTACAAGTCAAAAGGTTCCTCGGCTTGAAGGTATCCTTGTCTCTCTAGAGCTGTGTTTTTCAACATTTTTTACAATTAAAAAAATCCCGCGGCACACCAACAACCAAAAAAGTTACACAATGTCACATTGTAGCATAATACAGCATATATGTTGACAAGTGTCAGTGTGTGGGCTTTTTGATTTGGCCACCAGTTCAGCTACTAAGTAGCTTTGAGAGCTTTCTCAGACACATTTGTAGATCCATCCATCCATCCATTTTCCTCCGCTTATCCGGGGTCGGGTCGCGGTGGCAGCAGGCCTAGCAGGCTGACCCAGGCTTCCCTCTCACCCGCAACACGTTCCAGCTCGTTCTGGGGGATCCCGAGGCGTTCCCAGGCCAGCTGGGAGATATAATCCCTCCAGCGTGTCCTGGGTCTTCCCCGGGGCCTCCTACATTTGTAGATTTCCTCATAAAAGTTACCTGTTTCTCAGTTTGTGTGCGCAGGCGAACACAATAGTCCCTGTTCGTGTTGCTAAGTGACGGTGTTTGGTCTCGAGATGACGTCACAGCTTGCTTGGGACCACGGCGCTGTTTGATAGCTTTTCCCCAGACACCAAGCATAACGGAATCGGTGCAGTCGGATCCCCGGTGAGAGTGAATCCAAACCAAAGATAACTTTCACGTACTGCCTCGAGCTCACAGTTTTTTTTTTTACCACCACTCGTTCTGGGCTTTTCCTCTGGTTAGACGGTTGCCCAGGGCCCAGTAGTTCAGAGTCTGCATTTTTCTTTTTGAAATATTTCTCCATCGCCGTTCTTCACCACAACCTCTCCCGCGCATCATTTAATTCTACTATCTTAAATTAACAAGGTAATTATTGAGCGACCTACTGCCACCTACTGGCCTGGAAGAGTATTTCATTACTAGGCCAGCCACTATATTGCAGGCTCAGACGCTCAACAATGGCAAATTATTTGCGGCAACTAAATTATATATTTTTTGACAGATTAAGTGAAATTGGTCATTTTTCAACGGCACACCTGACGATCTCTCACAGCACGGTGGTTGAAAATCGCTGCTCTAGAGGACTTCTGATGTGTATCCCATTAGAGGGCTGAAGGTCCCATTTCGAGTCAAATAGCCATGATTTTGTAGAGAACAGAAGCCATACAACCATGTTTTTCGTCAACAGCTTGAGTAAAGGGTCTGGTTGGATCAGGTAAGCCCAAATAGCAGGGCTATCTGTAGTTCAGTGAAAGCTGCATTTGCTTCAGGAGTCCAGGTCAGTTCCTCATGTGAGGAGAGGCCTTTACCCTGGATCAGGGTGCCACAGGGAGTCTCCAGAGGAGCATAGTTAGAGATGAAAGACTGGTAGTCATCAACATATTGCAACAATGCAGTGCCTTGAGTCAACACAAGGGGCGCTAGGCTATCTCTAAGTGCTTCATTATAGAGCAGGGGTGGGCAAGTATTTTTCTCAAGGGGCCACATGAGAAAAAGGGACTGTTGTGGAGGGCCGGACCAATAGACTGAACTCAATCCTGCTCAATATTATTCCACCTCTTTATAAAAAGCAGTATTTTATGGTTTTGATAAGCTGCGAGTGGTAAGAGTGAATGTCATGATCAGTGGTGGAATGTAACCAAGTATAATTACTTAAGTACTGTACTTAAGTACAAATTCAAGGTACTTTACTTGAGTATTTCCATTTTATTCAACTTTGTACTTCTACTCCACTACATCTCAGAGAGAAATATTGTACTTTTTACTCCACTACATTTGTCTGACAGCTTTAGTTATGAGTTACTTTGCACATTACAATTTTTCAAACCCTTCCTAACTTCCCAAACTGAACAACAGTGTATAAAGGAGTTACAACAAGCTCCACCGTAAACATCTGCAGCAGGAATAATGATCCAAACAGATATACATATTAAATATCCATACATAATAAAACACTGACAGAGATCATGTTTCTGCAAAATTAATACTTTTATCACTATTGTTTGTAGTCCACGGTTCTGTTTCTGGCTTTGTTAAACTTTATCACGGAGAATGTTTGTTTACATATGGAGGTAGATCCAAAGAGAAACAACATCTTCTGAACCAAAAATGAGCATTGTTGTGTTGCTCCGCATGTTTTGTCTCATAATGGTGATTCACATTGTAATCCTTAAACACTGCGACCTGTTCTCCACAAACTAAGCACACGGCTTTACCTTCGACTTCAGTAAATAAATACTTAGAAGTCCATGTTTAGTTAAAAACTCTACACTCTCTGTATCAATCTTTTGATACATGTTTGAGGGCTGACAGCTAACTCACATCTCCTGTAAACTCAGTTCAACACATCGCAGTGAGGCTGCTGATCGCACACACTCACCAACGTACGGAAATTGAGAAGAAAAATAGCAACAGTCGCCTTCAAAATAAAAGCAATGCAGCTGTATTCCGTGCATGATGTACACTTATTTACGTTTTATTCCTAATTTCCCATTGACCTCCCGCGGGCCGGTCGGTGACAGCCAAAGGGCCGGGTGTGGCCCGGGGGCCGTACAATGCCCAGGTCTGTTGTAGAGGGTAGGTGACTCACAGTAGCCCTGACAGAGGAGAGTAAATGTACATGGTCTGTTGTTGAAATTAAATGCGAACCAAAACTGAGTGTCTGGGTGAACCATTAGAAAGGTCCACAACAGAAAAGCACATGGCATTAGAAGGTACTTGTGACAGAATGGTGTAAGGATTTGGCCCAGTCGGGGTTCTGGGTTGGACCGCTGCATTTACTGCTGGAGCTCCTTCCTCTCTGATTTTCTTCACAGGGAAGGTGGGAGTGCAAACAGACGAGTTTTTACAGCAGACAGTTACTCCAGCCTGCAGAAGAGAGTTAACCACAGGTGTAATACCATCAATGGCCTCTTGTTTCAGTGGATACTGTGGGTTGCAGGGCCTGTGAGTCGACTTTGGAGTAATGACCACAGGTTGAGCATTCCTTATCAAGCCAACGTCAGACTTTCTCTTTGCCCATGAAGAAGATGGGACTTCCTGCAGAGCTGGAGGGAGAGAAGAGGTATCAGCCAGAGATGCATCAGTGTGTGGAGTGGGTAGGACATGTTCATCAAACAGATACACAGATCTCAGTGCATGTGTATTGATATGAAATGGTTGTTTGTGAATATGTCTTTTCTGTAGGAGCCTCAGGGATGACGTTAAAGGAACATTTCACGGTTCCACTCATGTGTACACAACGATAAGATGTCTTACAATTATACATACGTATCTATTCTATATATTTATTAATAAGCCACAGACGTACCTAAATATGTGCATTTTTACTTGCTAAGAATGTGTAAGTATGAACGGAAAGAACTCAAACGTCATTTTGTATGATAAGAATTGCAAGGAAGAGACAGAATACATTTTTTAAACCGAAAATAATGTATTATCAGCTAATATTGTAGAACACAAAAATGTTAAAAATAGTCATAGCTACTGCAAGAGCTTTAAAGCCTCAGTACCCTTCTGGACAACTTTGGATCAGGAGCCTCACTGAACTACCCGATCATAAAGCAGGACATTGTAGCTGTTAATCACCATCTCACTCGGTGTGGGCTCAGCTGTAAGATCAGAGGCTGAAGGCACAGCTTGTACTAATGCTACACTTATGAAGTCCAAACAGCAACACCCATTCCCACATTTTAAAGAGGGCATTCCCACAGCCACACCCATTCCCACATTTTACTATTTTTTTCCTTCCAATAGAAAGTGCAAATCACCCCGTGTATTTTCTTTCTTTAATTCACTGTTGATTCAGAGCTGAAAATGCCCCCAACAATCATGGCTGATATACACAGTGATTTGAGGTTCCACGAGGGGTATCGGTAAGGAGTAAACAGGGCCTTTGTTTGCCACAACTCCGGGCCCTAAAGACCGACAGCGACTGAGACTTGTGTCATACATTACGGACGACTCCATTGGATTGATGTTTTGTTGTCCACAAGGCATTTGAAGGGTGCACCGTTCCCGGCAATGCTGCAATACAGGGTCAATGCGTGGAGTGAACGGAGCACGCCCCTTTTTCTAGTGATATGTCCTTTAGTGTCGAGGCTTTGAAGCGTGTGTCGAGTAACCAAGAATTTTTTGTGAAGTGTGCATCGAGGCTTGTGTTGATGACGTATGTGGTGACCTTCGAAGCCTCGCGAGACTGATTCAGGAAATAGGTTCACGGGTTTGACGTGCGATTTGAAATATAAGGGACAGCGAAACGCAATGGAACAGCGTATCCCTTGTTCCAATGTCTTTCTTCTAATTTCTAGTATTTTAAAAGGTGAAGTGTCTGTTGTGTTCCAAAGAACTTGGATACAACAATAACACCTCATCTATGCTGAGGCATTATGGAGCCCTGCATGAAAACAAGGAGACCAACCAAGGTGGACCAAGCTCAGGTAAGCTTTTAGGATGCAATGATAAGACAGCATACAAACATAAAATTACATGGTACGTTTGTATTAGACAACATTAATTTATATTTTACATGTGAGTAAGTAATGACATCTGTTATTGAATACTGCATTGTTTTTGTCATCAGGAGATAAGAATGATGTGGATGAGGCCTTGGTCAATATGGTGATTGAGGATTCCCAGCCCTTCAGTATTGTGGAGAACAAAGGGTTCAGAAAGCTTGTTAAAGCTCTCAGCCCTAACTATGTTCTCCCCACAAGGCAGGTGTGTATGTGAGCACATGAAGCATTTCCCCATATTTGCCATTCCAAGAGTGTTCTCTTCTTTGCTTTGAAAGCTATGGTGGAGGACAGCTATAAGGAATCCAAGGATAAAGCCAAAGCCAGTTAGTTTAACACCAGATATGTGGACCTCCATCAACACTGATGCGTATCTGGCTGTGACATGCCATTTCATAGATGCAAGCACCTCTTTGCATTCTGTTGTTTTAGGGGTGCTGCATTTCCCTGAGGCACATTATGCTGAAAATTGTCAATAGTAAAAGCAGAACTTATCTCCCAGTGAGGTATTACTCACAACTATTAGTTGAAAAAGCACAGATGGAGGAGTCACAAAATGTTGCTATTACAATAAAAATTCAACAGGGACCACTTTGTTACAATTTAGTTGGGGCGGTGGGGCATGAACATTTTTCTTCCTCCAAAGTGGGGTGTTCTCTAGGGAGATAGTGGCCTATTTCAAAAGCAGCACCACTGCAACGGTGAATTCCTTTATTTCATTGCAATATTCTAAATTACGCTGTTTTGTTTAAGTTGCTGCTGCAGTGACACTTGAATGAATCACTTTTTGTTGGCTAATGTTAAAGGAGAGGCTGACAGATGCAGGAGCAAATGGGCCGGCCGGCCCTGAAGCTCATTCAAGAGGTCGATACACGCTGAAACAGCACATAGCATATGCTCCAACGTGTTCATGACCTCAGGGAACCTGTAGGAGCAGCTTTGGCCGGCCTACGCACTGACGTTGCCCCACTCTCATCAGAGCAGTATGAAATTATCGCAGAATGTCTAAAAGTGCAGTTTAATGATGCCACAGTTGAGCTGTCAGAGGAGAAGAGAGTGTCTGGATCCAAAGTCATTCCCCTTTTGTCAATGTTACACCACACACTGGAGGAGGACAAGGGACTCGTCCAAACTCCAGAGAGCACAGCAATGGCTGAGAGTCTGAGGAGACAGTTAAGGGAGAAGCTATACACTTTACAATCAATGATCGTCATGTCACTGGACACTGCTCGATCCCAGGTTCAAAAACAGGCTTCTTTAGCCCCAATAAAGCAGCAGATGCTGAGAGGAGGCTCACTACTGATTGTGCTGTTGTTTTATTAAACAGCGCGTCTTCTTCCTCCTTCTCCTCCTTCTCCTCCTTCTCCTCATCATCATCATCACCATCATCATCATCATCATCATCATCATCATCATCATCGTCATTACAACCGCACATATTAGAAGCTTCTCATTCTGTGACTCAAGGTAATGGACACTGGATACATTCTAATTGTGTTATTGTATTTAGTCACTTACAGCCTGTTTATCTGTCTCAGGCAGCAAACTGTGGCGTTGTTTGGACCCCACAGTCCTGCAGATGAGGACCCAAACCGCAACAGTGGAGGTCCAAGCGTACCTGGGTGAACCAAACATTGGAAGATTGGAGAATCCCCTTGAGTATTGGGAAGGACAGAAAAATGTATATCCCAACTTGTATAAACTTTCTGTTGCTTTTCTCTGTACCCCAGCTTCATCTGTGCCCTGTGAAAGGGTATTTTTCTAAAGCAAAGTTGTTATTTTTAAATAGAAATTAATAAAATGTTGTCCCTAGTAACATAAGCACAGTCACATCACAACCCTCTCCCCAATTTGTTTCCACTTTCCCTTTTGACTCCGCCATTGTATCATAAAGTCAGACACCATATTAATAAATTCATAATTTATGTATTGGCGTCACAAACATCATTCATTCATTTATTCAATTCAAAGCTTCACACACCAAAGACATGGTGTCATTATAAGCACTCTGCCTGTTTTACATTTATTGTCCACTTGATGGCGCAAATGAAGCACCATGAAGCTTCGGCCCATGAGTGAACCAATTGGATGGAGAGCGTCAATGCTTCAGGAAGCGTCATCTCGCCATCACTACCTTTTTCATGTCCCAATGCTAAAAGTCTGCTAAATATTTTCCTGAGGCAACCTCCTGGCACATTTCTCACTTGTCATGGTGCAGTTCTTTCATTTGGGTATAGCAGTGGCTGCTGCTCGGCACACCCACCCAAGCCCTCCATGGTCAAGCCCCTTGACTGTTGTATTTTAACTGTTTTGTTTTATATAATGTTTTGTATGCATTATTTTTTATCTTTTCTGTGGACCCCAGGAAGATTAGCGGCCGCTAAGGCGTCAGATAATTGGGATCCAGTTAATAAACTAAACTAAACAACACATTGGGCTTGGAAGCTGAGACTAGGACTGTACTGTACTCATCTCGACCTATGGATTCACTGGAGTGAAAAGGAAAAGGATTGGAACAACCTAAATGTCACGGTTCCACCCCTGTGAGCCGTGTGTGAGTGTGTGCTTTATTTATTTATTTTTTTAATTCTCCTTATAGTATGAATGCCGTGTGCCTTTTTTGCTTTCTCTCTATCTCTAGGTGACAGTTTTCCATAGGAGGATTGGTGCTGCCAGAACATCATAGTTCATTGTCTGAGCAGTATGTATAACTATACTGAAGTCCTTGCGTTAGACCATCAGCCCTAGTTTTTGTGTAATTTCAGCCTCTCTATTGTTTAAGTTTTCTGCAACTTCTGTTGTTTGAGTCTTCAGTTTATTTTGTACTGTATTTGAGTATTCCATAGTAATGATTTTCCACTTCCCGTCTTCTGTGTCTCTGAGTCTTCTCAGCCAATGAAGCACAAGGCACAGATTAAGCAGAACATTTTAATTCATCCGATTTTGCCAAAAACCTGGCACACCGAGAGGCCCATGCATTCCCCTTTATAAGTTTCAGCCTCCTAGCCATCCGAGCATTTTGCAGATATTGCTGCTATTTGGTTTGGGACATTTGGCATACCTCAACAGCCCATACAAATGTTGTCCAAATGTCAGATTTTAAATAAGGACTTGAAATTGAGCTGTTATCATGAAATTAAGATATAATCCACAACAGAGGCTGTTCTTAAAGGTCCGCTAGGTTAAAACTCAATAGGATGTTCCTTAGAGAAGAAAGCTTCCAAGAGGATTTATAAAGTGAGCACTTGATATCTTAACAAATATCTAAAAATGCCTGAAAGGTGCACCAAAGAAACATCTAATCTGAGGCCCTGAACTTGCTCCCTTAGAGCCCACTCGCTAAACCTTCTGGGGATCTATCTTCTTTAACCTCATCCACTCCCCCCTTATTTTGGAGCAAAAACACCTAAAATGACATACCCAAATTAAAATTCTGTAACTTTGGAACCACTCTGGCTATATGCATCAATAAAGTCTTACCTAAAGTTTCTTGTGAAAGTGTCAGAAAACCTGTAGGTCATACAGAAACAGAACAGTGGGACTTTGAAATCAGTAAAAATTGAAGATTTTTGTCTGTCTGAAATAAAAAAGTATCTTTCAGTATAAATAACTGCCTGTGGCTGTATCTGTACAGGTAAATGACAGTATATGGCTGTAACTACACTATCAGTGAACACCTGCCTCAAATTTGAAGAATATAGGATAAAGTATGATCATTCTACAGTGTTTTTTTCATGAAAAGATCCAGGCGGAGCTCCAAAAAGGACATTTGGATATTATGACACACTAAAGGTGTTTTTTCCTTTACATTTTGATATATTTCATCAATTGGAGCTAAAATACTTACAAATTTAAAATGTTCAACTTTTCAATTTATTTTTGGTATTACCACAAACATATACCAATGTGTATAACTGTGTAATAAACACTAATAACAATTCAAAATATATCCAAGTGGAGCAGATTTATTGAGAAATAAGAATATATATATATAAAAAGGCATAAATGGCATACCCTAACCATGAACGTACAGGACATGGACATGTCAACAAAAAATATGCTACAAGCATCTCTGCATCTGTTTTTTTCATGACTTGCCACTTTATGTAACAGTTCATTTTTGGAAGAAGGCAGGGGGGGGGGTGCACTTCCTGCAAGTCACTGGTGTCTTGTTCTTGCAAAGGTTTGTTGTCTTTGGTGGCAGGGAAACCCCTACGGTTCTCACATAGTCCCACAAGCATTATGCATTTTTGGTCCAAATCAGTCAGAAGCTTGGGACTGGTATAGAAGTTTGTAATTATCGCATATGTCCATCTTTGGGTATGGCACCAGTGAATGGGAAATATGTTTTGTGTTTATTTTCCTTTGCACTGTACTGGTAAGTGTTATCAGTGGCCTTTGAGGTAATCATAGGTGATAGTTAGGATCTTTTATTATTGTTACTATTATTTTTATTTGTACTGGTTTGTATAAAATGTGACGGGGGGAAGGTATGCGAGGAGTGTGGAGCGCGTAGACAGGGGAAGAAGCCGAACCGAGCCTTGCTTTTGTGGCTACCATCCTCTCATCTATGGCCAGCTTCTGGTCAGGATGATACAATGCTTTACATGCTAACATAATGTCATTATAAAGTGGCTTGACTTTGAAAAGCCGGTCATAATGTGGAGTTCCCCTTTTCTCTTTTTTCATCCTCATCAGGGTCACTGAGCTGGAGACACCAGAAGATGACATTGAACCGATTTCGGCTCATGGCTGACGCTGGAAAGCAGAAATTGTAAGGCGGTACTTTCCTCCAATAGTCATCTCTTGTATGGCACCTCACCAGTCCACTGAAAATGAAGGCAGATAGTATGTACCACAGTGAGGTTGACAAAAATCTTGAAAAGTTGGAAGGGTGACCACCTTGATTCCCGGCCGATAGTGGGGCCACTTGGATGATGAGGGTGAAAGTTGTGTGGTCAGGGTTATCCTTCTCAAGCCATTTGACAGTCTCCTCCACTTCCTCTTCACCTCTCCTTTGTGTCTGTGCAGGCTGTGCTGATGTTGAGCTGGATGGGGTCGTTGACACACTTCTCCGACCTATGCTCAGTTCGGGTGTGGTCAATGGCTTTCTTCTTTGTCTGGAACGTGTGAGGTGGGTGCTGGAGGTGCAGGTCTTCTCTTTGTCCTGGATGGTGGTGGGGGAGGGTCTGACGATGATGATTCATCTGTGTCCTCCTCATCCAGACTGTTACAAAAGTTTTAGAATGAGTTGGTATCACTACTGTAATAATTATTCTATTCACCAATTTGTAGCTCCATGCAAATATGAATTCAATATGAATTCAATACATTACTGTCAGTGAACACAACGCTTAGCCAGATGCAAACATTGTACAATATTGAAAACAGGCGTCATTATGATCGCCAAAGTCATTTTTAGACACAGACACACCATAATGAATCGTCAGAAAAAAACCTGACATGAAATGTGAAAATGAACGTTGATTGACGTCTTATGTCAGAGAGAAAATAGGTTTGTAGTAAAAGTCCTTGCCTTTTCTGAAGCCGCTCGTTGAAGAGGTTATTAAACAGAATCCTCATGAGTTAAAACCGATTGAGCCTTAAAGAGTGTCCTCTGCTGTCCACCATATGTCAATTTTATGAAAACAAGTCATTTAAAAGCGTTTTTATGGGACCCAACAAAAACCAACTTGAGTCCAGGACTGATTCTCAAGTTCGCTTTCAAACAGGCCCGTTCCCTAATGATCGAAAAACTGCCATTTGGCCTAATTTGTATGGGGTGGACATGGAGGCCAATGTCCTAACCCAAATGGCAGGAAGTGTCCCGAATGTCAGTACGACCAATAAGACACTTTTGGACAGACATTGGTAGGGATAGATGGCATACCTGCCCACCCATGACATTTTATATGAATATGGAAAATAGGGATTGACATTAGCAAAAAAGATTTATTCAATAAAACATATAAACATCATCATTTAATGATACCAATAATAATAATCAAAAATAGTAAAAAACAAAAAAAAAAGAAAAAACATTTATATACTCTTGGATTCCAAAATTATAAAAAATGTGTATCCTAATAAAAACCTATGCAATAAACAGTAAAGTATAAAAACATATAAATCACCCAAATATATATATTTTATATATCACCACACGGTGAGTTGTTGTGGTGGTGGTCTTCCCCATGGACTGGACGTGGCTGGCGTAGCTGCAGATAGAAACACTGGGATTTACTCGCTGGTCACATCAGGCTTGTGTCAAAACCGCTTCATAACATTTGAATGGGGAAACAACACTTACCTTCTTATGTTACCTCCCATGTTGTCCTGGAACTGCCAATCAAAAAGGTCCTTCCTCCCGTTGGCCAGGTAAAATATAAACGACTTTACCCGGCTGACCTTGGAGAGGGTATTTTCTTTCTGTTTAGTAGGTAGAACACTGCCCTGGTGAAAACTCTGGTGCTCTTCCAGGTATGAATCTGTGAATAAAAATTCCAAATTATGTTTTATATTTAACATTGAAATAGAATCTTACACCAAACACATTCTACTTTTCCTTCTTACCAATCGACTTGGGGAAGTTGAGGCCTCTCCCTCTGCCTCAGAAAAGTCTGCGGAACTTTTTTCTGGTCTGGACACTAGTCCCACTTGGCAATTTATCTCCTCCTCCTCTTCTTCTTCTTTCAAAGACTCCTCCTGCTCCTCCTCTCCCTCCTCCTCCTCCTCCTCCACCTCATCCTCCTCCTCATCCTCCTTCTCCTCCTCATCCTCATCCTCCTTCTCCTCCTCATCCTCATCCTCCTTCTCCTCCTCATCCTCATCCTTCTCCTCCTCCTTCAATGCATGCTCCTGCTCCTCCTCCTTTAATGCCTGCTCCTCCTCCTCCTCCTCTTCTTTCTGGTCTGGACACTAGTCCCCCATGGCCTCGCCTCGTCCTCGGGCTCTGATCCCTCAATTGGTGCTGCCTCGGGGTGTGGTGGTGGCTGCCCGCTTGGCCCGGCTTCTCCGTTATTGTCCCCCTCTTCCATCACCTCCTCTTCACCTGCCCCGCTGCCAGCTTCACCTGGCTTCGACTGAAAAAGAAAAAAACAGAAATACAGAGGGAATAATAATAATGATTATTTTGACAACCAGTATGATGCTTCTCACCTTCCAGCCAGTAGCACTCACCGTTTTAAGTGCAGAGGACGAACGTTTAAGCTTTTTTGATAGCCTCTGGTTCTGTTTGAGGTATCTCGACAACTCACTCTCCAGAAGTTTCACCCGCAATGTCAGCCGCCTGTTGGCCTCACGCACGTGGGAACATTGTGGGATGTTGCAATTTATCTCCACCTCCTCTTCTTCTTCTTTCAATGCCTGCTCCTGCTCCTTCAATACTTGCTCCTGCTCATCCACCTTCAATGCCCGCTCCTCCTCCTTCAATGCCTGCTCCCGCTCCTCCTCCTTCAATGCCTGCTCCCGCTCCTTCTCCTTCAATGCCTGCTCCCACTCCTTCTCCTTCAATGCCTGCTCCCGCTCCTTCTCCTTCAATGCCTGCTCCCGCTCCTTCTCCTTCAATGCCTGCTCCCGCTCCTTCTCCGCCTGCTCCCGCTCCTTCTTCTGCAATGCCTGCACCCGCTCCTTCTCCTTCAATGCCTGCTCCCGCTCCTTCTCCTTCAATGCCTGCTCCCGCTCCTTCTCCTTCAATGCCTGCTCCCGCTCCTTCTCCTTCAATGCCTGCTCCCGCTCCTTCTCCGCCTGCTCCCGCTCCTTCTTCTGCAATGCCTGCACCCGCTCCTTCTCCTGCAATGCCTGCTCCCGCTCCTTCTCCTGCAATGCCTGCTCCCGCTCCTTCTCCTTCAATGCCTGCTCCTGCTCCTTTTACCTTGTCTCGCAGGAGAGAGTGACAGCGCGCCAGACCGCCTCGTGAACACCACCATAGCTTTAACGTTTGCAGCTTGTGGGCTACGGGTATTCGGGTTCAGCACAGAGTGCACCAGGAGAGGCTCGCATACGGTTACATCAGCAGGTCTACTGTACTTCGCAGCATGGTATGTACTTGTGTACATGGGCACGGTTCATAGTCAACCAACGTTGAAGATGCGATTAACCCGAAGCGGTTCGGATGCCGATAAACATCTATGTTCAGGACTGAACCTGGTTACGGGAGAATCTGACGACTACAAAGTTCTCGATTATAATGGAAAGAAAATCGTACAAGCCCTAAGAATAGTGCTCGGTGACCTGCTCAACATGGGTATGATCCTATGCATTGCGGAACTATACGTACCAGAGCTTCTGGTTCAGCTACCGTACGCAAAGAAGGTAAACTGGATTCCGGCTAGTGTGAAGAGCGCAATTGAGAGTCGAGACATATGGTTCGCTAAGGAGCCTAGGTCCTGCTTACATTCTGAACGTTACGAGCCGCTCTTCGAGTACATTGGTAATATTGCTCACGGTCTGTACAGTAGCATAGAGGGCACTTTGGCCAGGTCTCAGTCTAGACCCATCGCACAGCCCCCGTGTGAACCTTGTGAGTTTGACCTATGGTGCGACACGCTCTGGGTCTTCGATGATGGCCTTGTTGACATGTTGCGCCAAAAGGAAGAATATAACTGTGAAAGTTATGAGGATGTAGATAAGCCGCCTACATTGTGGAACTCTCCCTTACCCTCCTCCTTAGAATCGCCTCAGCTGCCCTCGTCCCAATTGTCTCATCAACCCCTGACGCCTCCTCAGTCCCTGTCCCAGAAGGATACAGCTCATATATCTGACTCATACGTTGAGTCTAACACCGAAGTGTCTCAGACCTGTCAATCGGAATCCGAGGTGGAGAAAGTCGACACTCTCTCTAACACGGAGTCCAGCCCTGAGGTACACAATCACCAGTTGCCTTTGCAAACATCCGATTCAACACACTACCCTCGGCTATGCAAAGGGATAGTTGTGGACATAGAAAATCTAGGGTTTGACAAGGACAATATCTTCTTAACTTTGAGCGAGGATTAAGGCTCCAGTCTCTCAGGAGGCGTGGGTTCAAATGACTAATATGACTCGTCTTTTCAGAACGACTGGGCTGGGCTGAAGCAATGCCTAAAATGTAAGGTAGAGTGGCCGAGTGGTCGAAGGTGCTGGATTTAAGCTTCTTTCTCTATAGAGGCGCGGGTTCAAATCCCACCACTGCCATCCTCAAGTTTCTGAAGGAAACGTCTTCACTTACTCGTTCCAAGTAGCTGATGCATATGCTGCTTTTTCAGGTAGTATGGCTGAGTGGTCGGAGGCACTGGCTATAGGCTACAGTCTCTATGCAGTCGTGGGTTCAAATCCCACCACTGCCATCCTTTCTGGACTTGACTTCAAGATTATTGGAAGAAATGCGTCCACATACCCAATCTTGTGATCGTGCATCTTCACTTAAGTTAACCTGTGTGCACACTACCTGCTTATTGTAAATACTTAACAGTGGATTGGCTCAAAGCTTACTTCCGTCCATTCTCAATTAACCATGTTCTCAGATCCCTAAGCACTCATTCCCCTTAGTGTCTGAGTGTAATGTCTTCTCTCTTCACTACTAAAGTGGACACCTTCAAGATTCTTGGTTGGAATTGGGGAAATCACTAAAAACAAGGTCACTGCGAGGTCCAACAAATGCTTTTTTTTTGGAACCAGTCAGCTGCTGAAATCTTGGTACCTACGGGTTCCCAAAGATGTGCACAACAACTAGACAACATATTTGCAAGTCCAAAAACCTTTGAAAAGAGCAGAGTGGCGCAGCGGAAGTGTGCTGGGCCAATAACCAAGATGTCGATGGATCGAAACCATCCTCTGCTAATTGTAAATGCTTTAGATCAAGGAGAATTTCCTCATGCTTTCAATCCATTCTCACATTTCAATGTTTTCAGCCATTGCCATAAGTGTCTGAAGGAAATCTCTTCACTCTTTAGTGCTGCAGTGGCCAACAAATATTAGTGCCAAGATGCTGAAGCACATGTCTCTCAGGAAGCGTGGGTTGAAATCCCACCACGAACATCCTCAAGTGTTCGAACTGAAAAGTCTTCACTCTTTAGTGCTGCAGTGGACATCAAATATTCATCCCAAGAAGCTGATGCATATGCTGCTTTTTCAGGTAGTGTGGCCGAGTGGTCTAAGGCGCTGGATTTAGGCTCCAGTCTCTATGGAGGCGTGGGTTCAAATCCCACCACTGCCATTTAACAACATAAGCTCTCTGGAAAAGTGACATATGTGTTGTCTGAAGGATTTGGGAGTTGCCAGCATAGCTAAGTAAATCATGCTTGGTGAATCAACAAACATTTGCAATAGAATGATTAGCAGCTTGGGTGGCTCCATGCTGACTCTACCCTTTCCATCACTACTCAAATTGCCATTTAATATCTTATTCATCTCAGTTTGCAAACACTTGTCCAAGCAAGGTCAACTATTGAATGTTGCTCTTGTGACTGACTGTTCTGAAGTATTTAGTTGGCATCTCTGATTGCTGTCCGAGGTACAATGAACATTGCCGGTTGACTAATACGACTCGTCTTTTCAGAACGACTGGGCTGAGCTGAAGCAATGCACAAAACATGAGGTAGTGTGGCCGAGTGGTCGAAGGCACTGGATTTAAGCCTCTGTCTCTATGGAGGTGTGCGTTCAAATCCCACCACTGCCATATAAAAGGTTTCTGAAGTAAACATCTTCAATTTTTAGTGCTTCAGTGGCCATCAAATACTCGTTCCAAGTAGCTGATGCATATGTTGCTTTTTCAGGTAGTGTGGCCGAGTGGTCGAAGGCACTGGATTTAGGCTCCAGTCTCTATGGAGGCGTGGGTTCAAATCCCACCACTGCCATCCTCAATTGCCTGAATGAAAGGTCTTTAGCGCTGCAGTGGACATCAAATACTCGTCCCAAGAAGCTGATGCATATGCTGCTTTTTCAGGTAGTGTGGCGGAGTGGTCGAAGGCGCTGGATTTAGGCTCCAGTCTCTATGGAGGCGTGGGTTCAAATCCCACCACTGCCATCCTCAAGTGTCTGAAGGAAAGGTCTTCAGCGCTGCAGTGGACATCAAATACTTGTCCCAAGAAGCTGATGCATATGCTGCTTTTTCAGGTAGTGTGGCGGAGTTGTCGAAGGCGCTGGATTTAGGCTCCAGTCTCTATGGAGGCGTGGGTTCAAATCCCACCACTGCCATCCTCAAGTGTCTGAAGGAAAGGTCTTCACTCTTTAGCGCTGCAGTGGACATCAAATACTCGTCCCAAGAAGCTGATGCATATGCTGCTTTTTCAGGTAGTGTGGCCGAGTGGTCGAAGGCGCTGGATTTAGGCTCCAGTCTCTATGGAGGCGTGGGTTCAAATCCCACCACTGCCATCCTCAAGTGTCTGAAGGAAAGGTCTTCAGCGCTGCAGTGGACATCAAATACTTGTCCCAAGAAGCTGATGCATATGCTGCTTTTTCAGGTAGTGTGGCGGAGTTGTCGAAGGCGCTGGATTTAGGCTCCAGTCTCTATGGAGGCGTGGGTTCAAATCCCACCACTGCCATCCTCAAGTGTCTGAAGGAAAGGTCTTCACTCTTTAGTGCTGCAGTGGACATCAAATACTCGTCCCAAGAAGCTGATGCATATGCTGCTTTTTCAGGTAGTGTGGCCGAGTGGTCGAAGGCGCTGGATTAAGGCTCCAGTCTCTATGGAGGCGTGGGTTCAGATCCTGCCACTTAGCAACGTAAGCTCTCTGGAAAAGTGACAGATGTGTTGTTTGAAGGAAATGGGAGTTGCCAGCATAGCTAAGTGTATCATGCTTGGTGAATCAACAAACATTTGCAATAGAATGATTAGCAGCTTGGGTGGCTCCATGCTGACTCTACCCTTTCCATCAGTACAATGAACATTGACCGTTGACTAATACGACTGGGCTGAGCTGAAGCAATGCCCAAAATATAAGGTAGTGTGGTCGAAGGCGCTGGATTTAAGCCTCTGTCTCTATAGAGGCGTGGGTTCTATTGTATTCTGAGAAAAGTTCCGGGGAGACAAAGGACTTCTTGGAATGAAAGTTATGATAAAGCATATTTAATAAAGTGAAAAGCGTTGTGATAACAGAGTAAAAATCTCAGCTGAGGGTTCATAAGCCAATGGCAGGCCACAGCCTTTCAACAGTTGCCCGAAAAAGCAGCCTGCTAGAGTTATTTGTCTGTGCGCATTGACCTAAGAGATCCTCGAACTGACCAGTACATTTGATAATATAGTCCAGTAAAAATGTGCATCGTCGCCTCTCATTAGCTCAGTTTTCCATCGTGGATTTGGTTAAAGTTTTATGGCTGTAGAATCGATGATTTCCGTTGGTTTAGAATCGGTGCATCGCCTCTTCCAGGCTTACCGGCACTTGAAGTCATCTCTCCTCCCTCTCGTATAGTTGAGCTGAACAACCCCCCTCCAGGGGAGTTGCTTATCAGTTTTATTGGGGCCTGGTAGTGGCCTCAGTCTCCTGAAATCCCCCCTCTCTTTATCACATTTCTTATTTACTGGTGTAAGTCATATTATATTATTACAACCTAACAATAGCTTTAAATTTATGATAATACTCAACAATCCCTCCTTATATACCAATTTTTGGTATAAATAATTACATGTAGTTGACAAAATAATACTAAACGGGAGTGACATTCGGTACAACAATTCGTCAGTTTCGTCATCTATTTATATGGGTTCAGCATCTAATATTGATATCATTAGGGGCTGGTTTTCCTGGGTTAGTGCGGTGGCCATGAATCTGGAAAAATGAGTCCTGATGCAGGGGATGCAACAGCATCCTCATCAGGTAAGTATGCTGGACAAAATGGAGATTGCTGTCATTACTGTGATAAACAATTGTTTGTATTTACCAATCCATGAGTCCAATGTACCTGCGAAAGGGTCACTGATCCGTCATGTTCCTGGATGAACAACCAACTTCGTTTTGGATTTCACAGATATGTATACAGCAGTTATTGTATTCCCTGTGCAATTATGTCTTCACTCTTAACATTCAACCTTAGTCAAAATTTGACCATATAGTTACCAGTTTATAGGTTTTTTTCGAATCCTCAGGCCTCCGGGAAACGAATCGTCAAGCACTTCCACCTAATTTTCCTGAATCTACCTAGCAGTTTTGTTCAAAAGGATCTGCATACCTTATTTCATTGGGCCCGTGGGAGTGCTTGCTGATCTGCGTCCCTAAGCCACGTCAGGGATTCCAAAAATGAGCCGAAAAGTGGTTTGACTTTTAAGCAAAAATGTGTTTACTTTGTATGAAAACATTTGCACACTGAGCACAACGAAACCTATATTTCCCATGGGCGTCCTCCGACACCGCGCCTAAGCTGGAACCGGAAGCCCCGTCACGTTGGTACGTGAGCCTTTTTAGCTAAACACTCCAACTCTGAAATTGTCCAAACATGCAGTATTTATGAAATGATTATAAAATATAACCTATACAGACGAGTATGGAAGCTGCAATTCAAAGGGTGGTTAATATGGACAAAATGCACTTTTCCATTTGTCATTCATATTACCCAACCAGTTTGTGAGGGCTTCATCAATCCCTGAGTTGTCTGCAAGCTCGTTACTCCACGCCGTCAGTTTTGGTCACCGAGCCGTCAGGAGCTGTGATGTTAAGGGATGAACAAGCAGACCAAAAAACTTTGCACACCCCCACCCCCTGCTAGGATCAGGTCAACCACCCGAAGAAGGTTGATTCAAACCCATCATAGATCTAATTCCGGGCTCTAAACTCATTGGGCACCCTCCTTGGTACTCCCATATTATTTATTTACGTATGCTTGTCAAACGAGCCTCCTGAGGAGGTGCTCCTTCGGGATCTACTTGTGAATTTGGTGTGAGGAGATACGAGGTTTACATATGTGCTATCATTCTGGTGATACATAGAAAAAGAGAAATAGAACAATAGCAATTGGGGAAAACATAGAAAAGCAACATTCCCTGACTTAAACAGTCTGTTATATCAAAAAACAATATTCCGCCTAATTAAACATTCATGTCCAGTGTTCATATGCTACGTCAAATATATTGTCTGGTGGTTCTGAACCCAGCATCAATCTTCCTGTCAATAACTCATGGGGAGAGAGAAAAGTTCTCCCTCCTTTCGGAGTATCTCATAGACATTAGTGCTAGTGGTAGGTCATCCACCCATTTCAACTTAGTGCCGTGGCACCTTTTAGCTATTTTAGATTTAATTGTTTGTTCTCTCGACCATACCCTGTGATTGTGGGTGCTAGACTGCTCCATGTGAATGTGTGATACCTAAATATCTCTCAACTTCCTATAGGTGTTTGTTTGTAAAATGTGTGCCATTGTCAGATCTGATTCTCCTTTGTACACCATCTCTTGGTATCAGTTCATTCTTCAGCCATTTCACAACTGTCTTTGCATCTTCTTTCCTATCAGGGATCGCTTCAACCCATCGGGTGTATCTGTCGATCATCACGAGTAGATATCTGCTTTTCTCAGGGCTGCTAAGTGTCTTGTGCAACCTGTAGCACGTCAGTGATCTTCTCCCTCCCTCCTTTTTCTGAAACAATACTGCGGATATCATCCCATTTGATTCAGAAACATCAAGGTGGAAGGATTTAGTGTAGTCAGGTGTGGAGAGCTTCGATAAGTGCCATGCCATGCAGTAGCATTCTTGCCTCTACCATGGCTTTACTGGCTTTGTCGAAGTCCGCTGAGGAGGATGTGAGCCGTCCTTTCCCTTTTTGCGTCTCTCTTGCTGCGCTGTTTCTCAGCTTGAGTACTCTGATCAGTGAAATCATCTGCTCTTTGGTGGGTCCCTCCTGGGTTGTTGCATCGAGTAATCCCTCCTTGTGCCATTTCTGGATGTATATCCACAGTCTCTTGTCTGTTGTCTTTCTTTCTCCTGGGACTGTCATGTCCAGGGCGGCATAGCAAGCTGCATCAACCCATGTAGGTGGGGTCATGGCTGTGGTTGTGTCCGGCATCCTTGAGAGGATCAGGTGTTGACTTTGGCGCTATATGGGAAATGTAAATGTTGAAAGAAAAAAAAAGAAAAAAAAATGTGTCTAACATGCAGGTGTGGCACTGTAAAAAATGCATTTATGTTGGAAACAAGATTATACCACTGCAATTGAATGGTTATTTTCTCCTTATGGTGTTATTCTAGTTCTTCTACCTTCCTCTGGGGTCTTATTCCATTTTGCTGTAATACCCTATTTTGGCCACTAGACTTACTCTGTACTGTGTTGGTGTATGTGAGAGAAATCTAATTTTAGCTTAAAAATGTTTTATTCATCCTTCTCTTATTATTAATTTTATTCCTCTGGCTTTATTCTTATCCTTTCCCTACTGGTTTTATTCTCCCCTATCTGTGCTGTCTTGATGGTGTGTGTCAGCTGTGAGGAGAAGCAGTTGGATATCAGTCTTGTTGTTGTAATACCCAACTTTTAACTCAGTGGCGCTAATCGTCCCTTCTGTTGTAATACCTATCTTTAAACTCAATGGCGCTAGAGGGTTAGTACCTGCAATTCAATTCAATTCAATTCAATTTATTTTTGTATAGCCCAAAATCACAAATTACAAATTTGCCTCAGAGGGCTTTACAATCTGTACACACTGACATCCTCTGTCCCAGAACCTCTCATCAACTCAGGAAAAACTCCCCCAAAAAACCCTATCAACAGGGAGAAAAATGGAAGAAACCTTCAGGAGAGCAGCAGAGGAGGATCCCTCTCCCAGGATGGACAGAGTACGAAAATAGATGTCATGTGTACAGAATGAACAGCATAACAGAGTTACAACACGTTGAATTCACATAAAATAGAAAAGAATGTGCGTCAGCAGTTCCACGGAAGGAACCAGGAGGCAGGACCAGGGTCCAGATGCAAACACGATTCGTGGAAACCTGCGAGGCGAGAAAGCACAAAGACTCCGAGGGAAGAAGTAGAGTTAGTAATGTGCATTTATAGAACATGAATTCATACAGAAGGAGAGAGAGAAAAGGATAGAGGAGCTCAGTGTATCCTAAGTTGTCCCCCAGCAGTCTAGGCCTATAGCAGCATATCAAGGGGCTGGAAAGAATGGACCAGGGCAAACCTGAGCCAGCCCTAACTATAAGCGCTATCAAAGAGGAAAGTCTTAAGTCTACTCTTAAATGTGGTCACTGTGTCTGCCCCCGGACTGAAAGTGGAAGCTGGTTCCATAGAAGAGGAGCTTGATAACTGAAGGCTCTGGCTCCCATCCTACTTTTTAAGACTCTAGGAACCACAAGCAGCCCCGCATTTAGTGAGCGCAGCTCTCTAGTGGGCAAATATGGTACTATGAGATCCTTAAGATATGATGGTGCCTCACCAATTAAGGCTTTGTAGGTGAGGAGAAGGATTTTAAATTTGACTCTGGATTTTACAGGGAGCCAGTGAAGAGAAGCTAATACAGGAGTAATATGATCTCTTCTCTTAGTTTTTGTTAGTACACGAGCTGCAGCATTCTGGATCAACTGGAGAGATTTAAGAGACTTGCAGTACCCTGTCTGCCCGCATTTCCGTAATGAGTCCTACCTGCCTTTAGAGGCGCTATTTCCTATTTTGGGTGTAGCACTCCATCTGACCACTAAGTGTCACCCTTCTATTTTTATGCTCTTGTTTCCTTTTGTTCGTTATTTTTATTTATTTATTTATTTTTAATCTTTCCCGCGTCTCGGCGCTTCGTCTTCTCTACAACTTCACTCAGCCTCTTGCGAACTTACCCTCGCTCAGCTCCCTTTGCGAACTCTCGCTCGCTCATTGTGTTTTTCAACCCTGAAATCGTCTGCGTGGATTCCAAAGAGGATATAACTTGACCCGTTGATCTCGTAACGTTACTCGCCCCCAGTTAAACTCCTTCAGGAATTTATTGTCACCTAACTCAGCAGGCACAGTGACTCGCCGGCCCTGTCCTATCTTTACAGGGATCGTACTACGTCCTGTCTCTAGATCACCTGGACCCCTGGCCCCATCTTTAAACCTCTACCGAAGGTTTTTCACGTAGCCTCCTCGAGGTCTGTCTTAATAACGTTATCATTCTTTAAACCTGTATCGAAGGTTTTTCACATAGCCTCCTCGAGGACTGTCTTAATATCTTCATCTTTCTTGTCTTTTCTTAGACTTCCTTAATCTCGTTCGACCGTTGTGACCAAATATCGCTATTATAAATAATGTCCGCACGGAGGCGCTCTTTTTTTCAAAGATAAATAATGTCCGCACACAGTTATCAATCGGCAGCGCCGACACCTCAAAACCTACATGGATTCCATTCAAACACTTATTTCCAACTCTTATTCTTATACAAAGTCTTATCCTTATTTAATGTGTTGTGTTTTTACGCTAATAATTTCTCACCTCGTCATCTCTGATTTTTTCTACTGCTAGATGTGTTTCGCATCCCGTCTGTCCTTACTCAATGTGATCCAGTTCTTGATCTCCTACATCCCTTCTTTACTGGAACAATACTGTGGATACCATCCCATTTGTTTCAGAAATATCCAAATGGAATGGTCTCGTGCAATCAGGAGCAGCGAGATGCAATGCGTGACCTGGAACTGTCCTCTCTCTGTGTGCTTCTCTGTGTCTATCTGTCCCTGTGTGTATGTGTGACTCTGTCTGTATATGTGTGTGTCTCTGTGTGTGATTCTGACTCTCTGTGCTCACCTGTCTCTTCTCCCTCTGCTCACCTGCCTGTCGCTCTCTCACCTGCCTGTCTTTCTCCCACCTGCCTGACTGTCGCCTTGTCTCTGTGTGTGTACGTGGTGCAAACTAATCACAGGGCCTACTAAGCTTTAGGTTAAAATGCAAAAATAAGAAAAATGTGTTAAAACAATTATGAAAATGCTTAAAAATGGGAAAAATGTGTTAAAACATTGTTAAAAATTCCTAAATTGTGCCAAAGCAATGTTAAAAATACTTAGAAATGGGAAAAATGTGTTAAAGCAATAACCGTATGCTGGAATGAAACAGTATTTATCTTGGTTTAACTCTCGGTCACTCCACCGTTGGCAGAATTTTTTATTTTATTCATCTCCAGCCGCCATTTTGTAGTTCTCACCCACGTGTCTTCCCCTCCCCCAATCAGTGGCTGTCCTGACCACAGGCCTTTGTTCTCAGAGGATTTTTTTCTTTTGGGGGGGGGGGGATTTCAAACGGGCCTCCGAACAACAATTCTAAATCCGGCCTCACTCCGTTGTACTTTTTAAGTACTTTTACAATTCTATCAACATGCAACACTCATAACAACACACTCGTAACGTACTTTTCAACTGATCTTTTCTGTACTGCAAATTTATTCCGATAATTTGGATGTCTGGCCTTAGCTTCGTCTGTCCAATAGTAATTAAATGTGGTTCTCTCTGCCGTAGCTCAGGCCCAAGGCCCTGCACTTTAAATGGTTATCTACACATTTCTATGACTGAACAGTTGAATATCGCTATTGCACACACTCATAAAACCGAACGGCGTCGGTACTTCATGCACAAATAGTTCTGAAAAAATTTCATGGCTAAAATTTAGTTAACCTCAAACAATTGCTTTTCTCCGCCCACACCTAAGTGTCCTATGATGAATTGCACAGAATTCGGTTTAAACCAACAGGTTCCTGCGTTACCTCTCGTAGCGGCAGCGTGTGTGGAAAAAATCAATCGTCCAGGGTCCTTTTGGTCAAAACTGCTGATCGTGTGTCCGTCTCTCGTCTCCCCCGTCCATCTCTCCACGATCGGGGTCACCAATTATTGTATTCTGAGAAAAGTTCCGGGGAGACAAAGGACTTCTTGGAACGAAAGTTATAATAAAGCATATTTAATAAAGTGAAAAGCGTTGTGATAACAGAGTAAAAATCTCAGCTGAGGGTTCATAAGCCAATGGCAGGCCACAGCCCCTCAACAGCTGCCCGAAAAAGCAGCCTGCGAGAGTTATCTGTCTGTGCGCATTGACCTAAGAGAGCCTCAAACTGACCAGTACATTTGATTATATAGTCCAGTAAAAATGTGCATCGTTGCCTTAATAATACTCAACAGTATACGTAGTAGTTTAACACCATTAAATTAACTGAAAACATTGTACGATCATTTTTATTAATATTTTAAGTGGATTGTTATTGGAATGTGAGCTAAAAAACTGTCTTTGAGACTGATCATATGTTCAGACACGAACTCCGTTAAAAGTCTCTCCAGCTGTTAAAGCCGACTAACAGCTGATCAAGATGTGATCAGCGGCCCCTCCGTCATCGCAGACGTGACGCTTTCGAGGAAAGGACATCTCATTTCTCTTAAAACATATTTCCTTGTTTCCTCTGTCCCTGCATGGTTTCCTTGCATCTCTCCATGCATCCCTGGTAGGCGGGACTAAGACACAAGGAAAAAAGGGAACCAGCGATGCAATTAAGAGACTTGGGACGCACGCTAGGTGAGTGGTTGGCAGGCGGAGTGGAGAGGAGGCGGGGGGAATAGAAAAGTACTGAATGGGAGCTGGGTGACTAGGCATGCAGAAATGTCAAATCCCAGCCCCTGGATCCGAGCTGAACAAATAACATGGCGGATCATTTACTGAAAGGTGCAAGTGTTTGCCGTAGTGTACGTGTTCAAATGTAAGTAAATGTTTGTCTAAAATGTAGCATATGTAATAATATACGCAGTGCAACCAACATTTCTAGCTAAACAATTACTTTAATCGTCACCTACTTAAGACGATCGTGTAACGATCGCAATTTAAGCTTTAGTCATGCTAACAGGAGGTAACTTGGCTCTATTCACTTTGCTGGTAAGCAGCTTGCGAGCTAGCAAGCTAGCTGGCTTTGTTGACGTATATGACGATCTGTGGATAAAGTTTTAAAAGGGAATTAATTGGAATTATGTTATACATTTACTCGCGAAGCAAACACCGACCCGTCCATAGCTCTAATCTATGATTTTGTTGCACTGAAGCTAACGTCCGCTTGCTATCTATCTATCTAGCTCAAGATATTATGTGCCTGTGGACGCAGAAAACTCTCTTTAAGTAACGTTGGGCTACATGTGCACAGACTGCTCCAATACCATGACGTAACATTGTACGAATTACTTACTTAATGCACTGTTTGGGGATGAGTTTCTTGAGGCGACAGAGTTGTCGTTGATAGGTTTTTGCATCTAAAAGAACATTTTATTTCTGTCATGAAGATAACCTGACCTCATACCCTTTCACCTTCTACTTCCAGAGTTCACTCTCTCTCCCAGTCCCCACTCAGCCATACCACTGCCACACAAACCTTTACTGGTGAACCGGACCCCAACAGTAATGCTGTGTTCACACCAAAAGCGTTACCAATATTTGCACCTCGTTACTCGCGTGAGTATTTATGGTTATTTTGCGTTAAATTAGCTTTTTCGCGCTATACGCGCTGCCGGGACTTATCTCCGTGGAAATGGTTAGTTTCCCCCATCCACCGTGGAAGAAATAACCACTATTTCTGTTTTGTGCCATACAGCTCTCAGAGGAGCTAAAGAAAGAGGCAGAGGCTCTCGTGAAGCCTCTGACCCCCTCAGCAGCTGCAGGGAGTCTTTGGATGTAGTTACGGTGGACGGGGAGCTGGTTGAGGTAAGTCATTTTCTGTCTGAAAGGACTGCGATGTGGAAAGAAATGTTTTCGAAATGTATTGTAATGTATTGTTGTCGAAAAAACATTATATTTAATATTTTGTTATGAAATGTGAAAATGAACACACAAATCCACCGTGTTCAGGTGTCTGCTGCGAAGAAGGTGGTGGTGACAAGGGACACTGTCCCTCTCTGTAACGTCACCCAGAAGCAGGTAGAGCAGGTAGGCTATTTAATAAAGGCCCATGGGTCAGCACAGTAAAATACATATTTATTTACAGGGATGCCGGTGTGCCTGTGGGGGGAGGTAGTCCTCCATGATCTGCTGATTGGGAACAACCTGAGGATGTCCCATCTAAGTGGGTCGGAGTATGGTTTCCAGCTCCAATCAAACTCACAGATTGAAGTATGCATACTTTGCTTTTGCTGCTTTTTTCTTCTGTTGTTAAATTGTTCGTTTAATTTTTTTGTTTTTGGAAAATGATCATGACGACGATTATAATAATAGTTCAGCAATTTAAAAAGCTATACAATTAATTTACAAAGCAAGTGGCTGCACCAGAGATTTTGTTGTGTATGCTATCAGTTATATTGAATCCTTGTAGTCTTTTGACAATATGGTAACTATCTTTCATCAGGTGTTAAGCTCTACGACCCTTCAGGTGGTCGGGGCCGATGGGGTCGTGGACTCCAGGCCAGCAACAGGACTCTGATGATCCAGGAGGAAAAGTGTGATTGCAGCTGTAATGAAGACCTCACAAATTAAGGTGAAAATAACGGTGGTGGGCAGTCATATAGACACCATTGAAGTCGTTGGGAGCGAGGAGAAATAATAATCAGTTTATTTTTCTGTGTTGTTGTGTTTATTTTATTAAAGTTGTAATGATCGCATATGTCCATCCTTGGGTACGGTACCAGTGAATAGGAAACATGTGTTGTGTTTGTTTTCCTTTGCGCTGTACTGGTGAGGGTTATCAGTGGCCGGTAAGATAATCATAGGTGATCGTTAGGATCTTTTATTATTGTTATTATAATTTCTATTTGTACTCGTTGTTATAAAATGTTACAGGGGGAAGTGACGCGAGGAGTGTGGAGCGTGCAGACAGGGAAGAAGTCGGCGTTTAGTGGACACGTACAGCATGATATTCCGGCGACTGCTCCGCTAAGGATCCGGAATAAACCATTTGTGGATTAAAAGCAAGAGTCTGCGCTGGAGTACGGCCCACCGGGGTCCACCGGGGCCCACCGGGGCCCACCACCTAAACGGACTGTGGTGAGACAGCGCGGGTTCCGGGGAGTAAGGAGCAGCGGAGTCTTGCTACGCTTCCGCCTGTCATGAGACTTTGTTTGCTGGCTTTGGAGTTGCACTGGGCCTAAAGAGATAGAATATTTTGCTGGAACGCAGTCTAACAAATGATTGGTTAAAAGCGTTGTCAAATAAATATCTGATAGGCTTAGGTTAGGTTCTAACCCTATATCATTGGTTAAAAACATAAACAAGGCTCCGTGTGCTGGCTACGTCATATCTACGCTGCTGGCTACGTCATATCTACGCTGCTGGCTACATTGACAGAAACTTAACACATAGAAGAAAACATGCCAAAACGTCAGACGTTGTTCAACCCAGAATGGACAAAAGGGGGAACAGAGAAGCATAAAGGTAACAGACGTGCCGCAGGTATCTCTTCACTCAAATTTTTTTTTCGAGAAGGTACGTCGCCGTTGGATGACAAAATCTCCGCTGCTGAGCTGTGTGAGGTTTACCATGCTGTAAAGCACCACCAGTCGTACCGGGGTGTGGACTGCGGCGTGAAGGTGGACCGAGAGATATTTTGTGATTCGCCCATAGCTAAGGGGATGATGTGTGGCCGAACTAAAGCCCAGGCTTTGTGTGCGAATGTCCTAGCGCCCTACTCTGTACAGGTACATACAGATTACATCAAAGCAAACAATTTGCCCTTTTCAGTGGCAACCGACACATCAAACAAAGGTACGACCAAGTGTTTCCCAATTGTACTGAGATATTTGCACTTTGAGGAAGGTGTACAAAATGCCCTGTTGGATTTTTACAGTGACAGCAACGAAACTTCAGAGACTATAACAAACCAGCTGCTGGCTAAACTGGAGATGTCTGGTCTAGATATGAAATACATGTCTGCATATGCAGCAGACAACGCCAGTGTCAACTATGGAAAACACAACAGTGTTCATCAGAAGTTGAAACTGACTCAGAAGGATGTGCTAGCTGCAAACTGTTTAGCCCATATTCTGCACAATGCAACACGATATGCAGCAGGCAGCCTGGATTTTGATGTTGAAAATGCTGTGCTCACGGTTTACAGCCATTTTTGCATCTCAGCAAGCAGAACAGCACAGTTGAAGGAATTCTGTGAGTTTGTGGAAGCGGAAGAATGCAATCTGCTGCGGCATGTCGTCACAAGGTGGTTGTCCCTGCTTCCATCTATTGCCAGAATGCTGAAGTATTGGAAGCCACTGACCAGCTACTTTCAGAGTGAAGGTGAGGAGGAATGCACCAAGATTTTGTGGAAATGTTTTGGAGAGGAAAGCACTGAAGTGTCAGAGACATATTTTCTTTTCCTCAGTCACATTCTAAAGGTGTTTTCAGACAGCATTGACGCACTTGAGGCCAAATCATTCAGCATTACATCTGTGTTTAAGGTAATGACTGAATTGAAACAGAAACTTGAGAGAAGGCTGAAGGACAGGTTCTTTGGCTTTACTGTGAACAGCAAACTCAAGCAGCTACCAGCTTACCTTGTAAAAAAATGTGAGACAGATTTTCTTGGTTTCTATGAAAGTGCAAATAAATACATAAGTGACAGAAACGACTTCTCTGAGACCAGCTTTCATAGCAAAGTGGCAAAGCTTCGCCTCACAACTGCTGTGCCATATGAAGAATACAGTGATGCTATCCAGGCCTGCAATCTGAAAGACATTGATATGGATGGACTGTATGAGGAATATGCCATGGTGGAAGCTTCCTTCAGCTCTCCAGAAATGGAAGGTTGCCACAGTGAGGAGCGATATCTGAAACTGTTTTCCAAAGCAGACGTTCCACTCGTGAATCTCAGGAAGGTCAGCGCCTACATTTTCTCCATCCCATGCAGCAATGCACACACAGAACGAGTCTTTTCAATGATGACATCTGCATGGAGAAACGAGAGGAATCGGCTGGAGGTGGACAGTGTCAAGGCTGAGCTGCAAGTTTGTGTCAATTTCACCTTTCCCTGCACAGACGTGTACAAGAAGTTCCTTGGAGACAAAAAACTCTTGGATGCAGCCAGGAAAAATCAGAAAGTATTGCAAATAGAGAATCAACTATTTGGTGAGTACACTAGTCTTATGTTTTATTTCCCAAACAGACATACACTATGATAATGTTGTGTCAGTGGCATCCACTTGATATGATGCAGTTTGTTTGCTGTGTATTTAATTGAGCAAATATAGGCTACTAATTTCCTGTAGGAAGCTCTTAAGCCAAATTGATTTCTAATGCAGCATTTTGATTTTATGAATGGGCTACATATAATATGAATATTCATTGGGTTTAAAACAATACAGATTTTTGAATGCTGATAACAGTATTGTTGCTATGTTGTTCTGTGTCCCTGCAGGAGATGAACAGGCCCAGGCGCAGTGAGGGCTTGGCGACCATGATGACAGAGGTGTTGTTGTCTCTAGAGCTTCTGAAGAGGGTGAAGGTGGAGTTTGCTTGAATACAGGTGGACTGCTGCACACATACATGGATGAAGACACTGCACACAAGTCCCCAATAGACTGAATCACTTTAGAAATTATTTACTTTTTGAGCCGTTAAATGTTAACCAAATTTGTTTGGTTTTCTTTATGCTTTCAAAACATTCATTTATCTGTTTATTATTTATTATTTATGTGACCTGTGATTTAATATGTACATTTTAAGTCCACAAATGTTATGCTTTGTGGCACTCAGCACTTTAAAAGATTCATCTCAGTGGTCAGTTTCTGAACACCACAATGTATTGAATAAATACAAATACTGTGAACAAACACTTTTTGACTCTTCAAGACCATTTTTTCCTCTTCTGTTGCACATACATCATGTAGCAATCACACAAAGTTGTATTGTAGAGGGGAGCACGCCAGAGTCCTATGCAATTATTCACAGCCTCACAAAATATCGCATAGTGTCCTCCTTTTTGGTGTTATGGATATGGTCACTACCCTACTACCCTACTTGCTACTGGACTATTTTGGGGGTTATTCAGGGACTTTGGGACTGATGGGACCCGGGGTTTGAGTTGTACTTTGGGAGGGGTTAATTGTTTTGGAGGGGAGAAATTGTGTTTTCCTTTTGTTGGTTACAGCATATGCTGCATTGTATTTGGGTTTAATAATAACATTTGGGTTTGCAACTGACTGTGTGGTTTCGTTAAAGGATTTGATCTGCCATTTTTATTAGGGTTTCAAACATATAACGTCCGGGGACAGCGACTGCATGCACTTAATATCAAATCCGCCGGTTCCTTTAAATTTAGCGTGTGTACTTTTCCCTTCGGTTTTATTAGGAGGGTGAATTGTTACAAAGTTAATGATATTAATTAATTGGTTCTGTACTATTCAAATGGTATAGGCTATATTTCTTTAAACAATTATAAGTGCATGTGTTCGTTTATTAATTCTGTGTTCAATTCTATTTAAATGCATTCTTTTTTCATTATCGAATTTAGGCTGTTGCAATTTAATGAATTATAATATCAAGTTAATGTGTTAGTTTACTCTGTTTCATTATAATACAATGTTTTTATTTCAGCATCAAATTAAAGCTTTTGTTATTTAATCCAGGATGTGTAAATGTTTAGATTCCTGTGTTCGATTTATAAATAAATGTTTGTGTTAAAATTGTCAGCTTTGTTTTAAAATACCCATTAGCTAGCCCTCTGGTTGAACTGCTACCTGTTAATTCTCTCTATACACACACATTATACACAATCCTCTCTGAAAAGCATATATTGCACCTACAATACTACACTCAGGAGTGGACAATTATTAGTTCTTCACTAATTAAATTATTTTTATTATTTGTATTTAATTATTTATGTATGTAATCTATTCATTATTATTATCCTTATTTCCCCTCTTTTTTTCTCTCTTTTGTCTTGGAGTGAGCACCATGTGATGTTTGTTGTTCTTTCTGTGTGTTGTACACTGTACCTGAATACCATGTGTACCAAGACTACATACAACTGAAAAATTGACAAAGAAAGTGACTGTCTGAAAATTCATGTTATTGAAAACTAAATAAAAAGTGAAAAAAAAAGTCAAACAAATACCCATTAGCAACGAATAAGTCTATTTATCAGATTGCTGTAGATGTTCATTATTATATGCCCTTTTATTCATACTTACAGCTTAGTATTTAATCTTTGCGCATTTTAATATTAAGTCGGATGAAGTCATTTCCCGCAAAAGAAAAGTCTATTTTGTAAGTTATATTTCAATTACAACATTAATCAGCAATGTTTCCCACCTCATGCAGATGTCCGATCGGGCAAGTGAAAAATGAATGTGATCTATATTAGGGGTAAAAAAAACATTGGGAGATCGTCGGCATTAATGCGCTATAGTCTCCGCTCCCTCCGTTAACCGTTAACGTTGCTCTCTCTCGCCAACTGTCAGCATCTAACAGCATAGCAACATTTGAAAACAACTAACTTTGTCAGAGTAATTTGTAGTTCATTCTCATGCACGCTGTTCAGGTTAATCCCAGTGACCAGCTCTCCAGCCGACACTACGGGGTCTCTCCGTGGCATAGTCCTGTTTATAAAGGAGCCAATGTACCAGGTTCCATTCACTTCAATTGTGGTGCGTTCAAGATTGAAATAGTAAGAATGTGACTTGGCCGAAGGTTAACGTGATTATGATGTGCTCTAATGTAATCTTGTAAAATATAATTTTTTATCCCTGTTAACATTCAATTCCTCAATGGGGCTTTTATTTTGAATGTGTGTGTTTGTTTTGGGGTGCGCTACCCGATTTCTGTAGGGAGGTTTTTATTATGAGAACGGTGGAAGTAGAAGAAAGACCTGTGTAGCTCTGTGTGTGTGAGTGAGAGAGTGAGAGAGAGAAAGAGAGAGAGAGAGAGCTTGGTGATGTGTAATCAACTGATGAGAATCACCTTTGAGTTTCGGAGTTTGAAAGTGCTGAGTCACTGTTGGCCATAACTGGCGATAACACAGGGTGGGTTTTCCCTGAACAAGACTGAGTTAAAAACTGTTAGTCGTATTGACTTAATAGCTTCATTATGAGAAATCCAAGACTCTCCTCAAGACGTAGACATATCATTTGTGTGAATAAAGTTAAAAAGAACTGAGAAATCAGTTTTAAAAGTCTCCACATGTGTGTTCTACTCTAGTCTGGATGAGGTGAAATAACATTACAGACAATGAGAGAGCGAGGGGGGTCTGTTTGTGCTTCAAAAGGTGTTATGGGAAATCTGGTAGATAATTCTTCTGACTTTTAGCCCTCTTTAGTCTTTTGGGCCCAGTTGGTCCAGAGGAACGTGCATTGTCTTTGAGCTCGGTGCATCCAGCCACTTGCAACTTCTGCCCAAAGTTATGGAGGGAAATGACTGCTGAGGAGCGAGGAAGCAGTGACTGGTGACAAAAGTAACATCAAATGAAAATATAATTGGGGGGAAAAAAACTATGAAATTATTGATCAGACTTTTGTAAAAATTTTAAAATAATCTAGGAAATGCATTTCCTGCTGAAAATGCGTTGGAATGCTGAACATTGATGAGCATTGAACTGAACTAATGAAAAAGTTGAAATGTATAACTGGAAAAGTTGGAAGCAAAACTACATCAGCTAAAGAATCCAAGAGATGAATTACAATCCAGGAAAAGCTGGAAACTAAACAAATTTACTGTCACAGTATTAGTTGTAGTAGTAGTAGTAAAAATAACTGATAAAATGTGGAAATTTCATATGACTGTCCTGAAAATATATTGAAGCCCAAAAGTCAAGAACTGCACAGCTGAAAAACCTGAATTTTTAAAAGTGGCAGAATTGGAAGTTGAACTGCATTACCCAAAGAAGCTAAGAGCTGAAATACAATGCAGGAGAAGCTGGAAGCTAAACCGTCTAGAGAGAGAGAGAGATAAGTACAGAGAGAGAGGTACAGATTGTCTAGTATCTTTATTTCTAAATCAATTTCATTTATAGTTTTACTGTTCATCAAAAAAACTACAACAAAACTAAATCATGCAAAAAACAAATCATAAGTTCAGAACCAGAGCATGGTCTCTGACTGTTCGAACACAGAACATCTTTCAGAGCCCAAATGTTCACAAAGAGTTCCGTGTTTTTTGTCAGTCTGTAAAAACCAAACTCCACCCTGAGCCGAGCAGTCAGCAGCCCCGTCAGCATCATACTCACGACCTCTGACCCTTCACCCCTCACACAGGTTTTCCTTGTTTTCCAAATTGCTAGTTTGCCAAGTCCTGAAAGGAAGCTCATTAGTGTGTGTATATGTTTTTTTTTTTTTTAGCAGAGTAGTTTGGACCATAGATAAAAAGACGGCGAGAAAAGTGTTCTCCTAAGCCCTGAAGCCACACCTGCAGGCGGCAGAAGAGCCTCACCAGTCTGGAGCATTCAACAAACAGATGGTGGATGGTTTCTGTCAAGAGAGCAGAAAGGACAGCCGTCTCCTGAGCCAGCATCGAGGTGCACCAGATACCCGTTTGTAGCTATGGCCCCATGTACAATCCTCCACTGGAGGTCTCCTGTCCGTTTGTCTCGACACCCTCACCCTTGCCAGAGAACGCAAGTTAGAGACCTTCACACTGACCTGGTACGCTGCTTTCCTCCCCAAAGTCTCAAAGTCCCCCAACTGGGGTGTCTTTAGAGACAGCAGGATGTCCTCCTCATCCTTCCACTGTCCCACAGCAGGACAGACAACCGATGTGATGTAGCTGCTCCCAAACAGCGGCTCTTCAAAGAGCCACATCCCTGGTGTCGTCACAGCTCTCCGGTGGACTGTAAAAACCTGCCACGCCTGTAAGACGGACTGCTAGAACGGTGTCAGACCAATTAAATCCACTGACTGGGGCTCAAGTAGGAACAGGTGTTTGTCATAACCTAAGCGTCCAGCCCTCCTCAGCAGCACACAGGCAGTATCAGTCCATGGCAGACTGAAGCTGTACAGCAGTCTCTGAGCCGTCTGAAGGCTGTGATGCGTGATGCGATGTCAACCAGGCCCTGTCCTCCCTCCTGGACCAGCAGGTACAGCACAGCAGATCTCAGCCAGTGGAGCCCGGACCAGAAGAAGTCCACAACTGCCATCTGGATTCCTTAAATCAGGCCCTGTGGTGGAGGTAGGACCACCAGTCTGTGCCAAAGGGTCGAGGCAACCAAGTTATTGACAATTAGGACCCGTCCCCTGTAAGAGAGCTGAGGTAGCAGCCATTTCCATTTCGACAATATGGTACACACTCTCTCCATGGCACCCTCCCAATTATGTCTTTGAAACTCCTCTGTTCCCAAAAAAACACCCAAAACCTTCAAGCCCTGCCTTCCCCATCTGATGTTTCCTGGTAGCTTTGGTGTTTCTTTGTTTAGCCACCGCCCAACCTGCAAAGCTTCACTTTTCCCCCAGTTTACCTTTGCTGAAGATGCCCTCTCAAACAAAACTAAACTGCTACCTAGGACATCGACATCCCTCTGGTCTTTGACGAACACATTAATGTCTTCAGCATATGCTGACACCACCAGCGAGGGCCGCTGAGGCAGCCCAGGTAACATGAGTCCCGACAGATGGGATCTCAACCTGTTTAGAAGAGGCTCAATGGCAATAGAATATAGCTGTCCAGAGATAGGACATCCCTGTCTGATGCCTCTCTGGACCTGAACTGGACAGCTCAGCGCGCCCCCCACCTTCACCAGACAAGAAGCTTCCTTGTACATCAAACCTAAATGTGACACAAACCCTTCACCAAAACCAAATGCCCTTAAAGTGGAAAGAAGAAAACCATGATCAACCCTATCAAAAGCCTTCTCTTGATCTAATGATATAACACCAACATCAATATTATACAGTTTACAAAGATCCATCAAGTCTCTCATGAGAAAAATGTTATCCATGATGGATCTGTCCGGTACGCAGTAAGACTGGTCTCTGTGGATTATAGTCTCTAGAAAGTTCTTAAGCCAGTTGGCGAGCACCTTGGAAAGACGTTTATAGTCTGTGCATAACAACGCCACCGGTCTCCAGTTTTGCAGTAAGGACAAACCTCCTTTTTTGGGTAACAGTGATAGTACTGCATGCCGACATGTCGTCGGTAACAGGCCTGTCTGTGAGCACTCCTGCAGCACCTCCCACAGGTCGGCTCCCAAACACTTCCAGAAGTGTTTATAGAAGTCCGCAGGCAGTCCGTCCAGTCCAGGAGCTCTACCAGCAGCCATCTGACCCACAGCAGCAGTCAGCTCCTCCAGGGAGATGTTGGCGTCCAGGACAGCTCTGTCCTCGGGGCCCAGCTGCGGAAGGCCCTGAAACAGCTCGTCAACACTCTCTCTGTGGTTGTCCTCCTTCCTGAAGAGGGCGCTGTAGAAGCTTACGGCATGTTGTCTCATTTCAACCGGGTCAGTCGTCATCTTACCATCAGGGAGGCGGAGACACACCATTTGTTTGGTCCGAGAGACGGACTTCTCCAGATTGAAGAAATAAGAGGTAGGAGCATCCATGTCCCTAACACTTGTGAACCTTGACTTGACAAAAGCTCCTTAAGCTCGTTCTCGTAAAAATAAACCTAATTGTTGTTTCTTCTGTTGAAGCCTGTGAGTGTCTGTCCTGGTGTGAGTGAATAAACTGTGCTCCAAGTGACATGTATACTGTTGAACAAAGACATGTATATGTGCCTTTCCTATGTCCCACCACTGACTCAGGGACTCAAAATCGCTCTTCTTCTCTCTCCAGATCCCCCTGAAAGCCTCAAACGTTTGACAGAAATCACTGTCCTGAAGCACCTTAATGTTAAAGTGCCAGTAAGAGCTGCATTTGGTGGTTGGTGAGGTGTGCACATCTAAAGTGACTAGGTGGTGGTCGGTGAATCCTACTGGGTAAATGTGGCTGTTCAATAACCGGTTGCTAAAACTATGACATAAGTAAACCCTGTCCAGCCTGGCTGCCCTAATGTTCCCATCCAACACCTTCACCCATGTACACTGTCTAGCCTGGGCATGTTTGACCCTCCATACATCCACCACACCTGACTCTGCAATCACCTGTGATAAGGTGGCAGATGATGATGTAGGTGAGGTTCCTCTCCTGTTCTATCCAATAAGGAATCTATGGTGCAATTCCAGTCCCCACCCATCACTACACACTTGTTCTGATCACACTGTTGCAGGACATCCCTGAGTTTGTGGAAGATGTCCGTTCTGTGTGAGCCCTGGCTAACAAATGTAATGTTTCGTATGGATGCTCTGACCACCAGAGCCCTGCCTGTCACTATCTCTGTGGAGGAGATGATATTAACATCCAGCCCGGGTGAGAACAGCACGGCTACACCTGCAGACAGGTTGGTCCCATGAGACAGGACATACTGGCCCCTCCACCACAAACCCCAGTCGATCTCATTATGTGGGTCGCTGTGTGTTTTCCGCAGGAAAACGATGTCTAGTCTTTTCTGTTTGATTATGTCTGCAGTGACCACTCTCTCCTGTCGGTCCCTCCCACCGTTAATGTTTAAAGAGCCAACCCTCACCTTGTGCATTGAAAAGTGAAAAAGAGCAGTGATGTAGACAGCTAACAGTAACAGAAAGATTAAGTGTAGCACATCCATGACAGACTCACTTTTATGAGTAAAAAGGGCCCAAGACTTAAAAACACCCTGATAAAACGGAGGCAGCCCACTTAACTTTAAAACACTGGAATCAATTAAAATCAGAGCAGTATCCAGCCCCAGATTATTTGCACGTCTGAGGATGCAGCTGGCCACATCTCTCCACACTAAACCCTCCGGACTTGTGAGGCATTTCTGTATAAACCGGAGTCTAAAAGTGGCTGTTCGGCTGGCCAGGTGGACGAGGCCCTGTCCCCCCTCCTCTCTGGCTAAGAACAGCACCCCTTGTGGCACCCAGTGTAGACCCTCCCAAAAAAAATCTACCATTCTCCTCTGTATGTGGGCTAGAAAGCCTGAGGGAGGGTCTAAGCAGGTTAGGCGGTGCCACAGCTGGGATGCTATAAGATTGTTTAAAACCAGTACTCTACCTTTTAAAAGACATCTGAGGGAGCAGCCACTTCCTATTGGAAAGCTTTCCCTCAATTTTTTCTGTGACGCCCTCCCAGTTCTTCTGGACTATGTTTTCTTGTCCGAGATGTATCCCTAGGTACTTGAACCCGTCCTTCCTCCACACTAAGTTCTGGGGAAGAACTGGGAGGCCGTCACGCCATTCACCGACAGCGAGGGCTTCACTTTTCTTCCAGTTCACCCTCGCTGCCGATGTCCTGCTAAAACTCTCCACAATGTTAGTTAAAAGGTCTGCATTCCTCTGGTCCTTAATAAAAACAACAATATCATTGGCATAAGCCGATAAAATCATGTTCCCAGTAAAACCAGCCCTTGCAGGCTAGAGCGTATCTTGATGAGGAGGGGTTCCAGGGAGAGTGCATAGAGCATCCCGGACAGAGCACAGACTGCCGTTTATCTTCAGCACACTCTCAACCTCATTGTACAACACTTTGATCTTAGCTATGAAGCCAGCGCTGAACCCAAACTTCCCCATAACCTTCCAGAGGAAGTTGTGTTCAACGTGGTCAAAAGCCTTTTCCTGATCTAGAGAAATCAGACCAGAATACCCAAAGAGCTGGAAGCCTCCAAAACGTCACGAATGAGGTAGACATTGTCTACCATGGACCTGCCGGGCACACAGTAGGTCTAGTCCCGATGAAGGACCTGCTCCATAGCTTCCCTCAGCCTGGAGGCAAAGACCTTGGACAGAAGCTTGTAATCCACACAGTAGAGACACAGGACGCCAGTTTCCGATGTCCTGCAGGTTCCCCTTTTTTGGCAGCAGCGTTATTACAGCTCTCCGGCAGGACATCGGCATGGAACCAGAGGCCAGACTTTCATTAAAAATATCAAGTATGTCACCTGCAAATATGTCCCAGAAAGCTTTATAAAATTCAGCAGAGAGGCCATCGATGCCGGGAGCACGCTGTCCCTGCATCCCCTGCAAGGCGGCATTCAGCTCCGGAAAGCTTATGGGCCTGTCAAGCTCCTTGTTGGTCTCCTCAGAGACCTGAGGTAGTTCCCCACAGAACCCCTCCATCAGTGCTTCCTCCTCCCTGTACTCACTGGTATACAGGGAGGAGTAAAAGCCCACAGCTCGCCTTCTGATCTGGCTTGGTTCCACAACTGGCTGCCCTGCGTCTGCTAACAATGAGTGGATCACCCTCCCTGCCCACTCTTCTTCTCCAGGCCGAAGAAGAAGCCAGAGGGAGTATCCATCTCCGTGATGGTCTGGAATCGGGACCTGACCAGTGCACACTGAACTTTAACATCTAACAGGTCAGCCAGAGCCATTTTCTTTCTCTTGAGGACTTCAATATGTCCTCGATCTCCTGTGGACTCGCTTAAACTTTCTAGGCCCACGATATCAGTCTCCAGGTCCTTCATAGATCTGGTGATGTCTCGGGTGACGTTGAAAGTGTGCTGCTGGCAAAGGAGCCTAATCTCAACCTTACCACGGTCCCACCACTGCCTAAGACTGCTAAAATCGCTCTTCCTCAGCCTAAAAACACCCCAGAAATAAATAAGAACCTCTCTAAAATTCTTTTCAAAGGTTAAGACTGAATTAAAATGCCAATACGCACTTCTGGGTAAAATGTTTCTAATAAAAACATTACATAAAAGCAAAGAATGATCAGTAAAACCGGCAAGAACAATACTGCACATTTTAAAAATATTAAAATGGTGCTTAAAAACATAAATACGGTCTAACCTGGCTGAGGAGATCCTACCCTCTCTAAAGTGGGACCATGTGTACTGTTGGCAGTCAGCGTGCATCCTTCTCCACACATCCACCAGGCCATGAGAATGGACCAGCCGCCTCAGAACCTGCTGTGAAGCTGGATGTGGCTCTGTGTGATTACGGTCTTTGAGTTCATTTTCTGTACAGTTAAAATCCCCGCCCAAGAATAAAAGATCCTCCGAGGCACAGCCATTTAAAACATCATTAACTTTTTGTAAAAACAGCTTCCTCTCTGCACCGGTTGCCGGAGCATACACATTGATAAAAACCACCGTTAAAAAAAAGGTCGAACCGTGCCTTAATTAAAAACAACCTCCCCTCGATGATGTGTTTGACCGCCAGTGAAACCGGGGTAAAAGACCTGGAGAAGAGGAAGCCCACTCCTGCACTGAGGTTTGTGTTGTGACTCAGGAGGACTTCCCCTTCCCACTCCCTCCTCCAGTCGGCCTCGTTGGTGCTGTCGCTATGCGTTTCCTGTAAGAAGAGAACATCTATACGTTTCATTTTTTTTAAATTCATAGATAGATGTTCTCTTATTTTCATCTCTGGCTCCATTCACATTCAAACTTCCCACTCTAAAAGTATTGCGAGTAAGAGATTTAAAACGAAAATAAAAAACAATAAATTAATTAAAACACACATTGGAGCTTTCGCCATCATCTTTGCTCATTGTTCTTTTTACTTTAGGCACAAGTTTCTTTAGTCTATACCCCTCCTTCTCAGTGAGGCCGGACTCCTCCCTCCGGGTCATGTGGTGCCTGGCTGAGGTGTGGAATAAAACCAAATCAGGAAAGAAGTCTCCAACTTTTACTCCCTTCCTGCCTTTTGTTCTTTGCAAGAAAGTTTTTATCTTTTCCGCAGTGTACATTCTTTGTTGCTGGTTGACACTTAAAATGACAGCCGGAGCATCGCTGCTGTCCGACACCTCCCCATCACGCTCACTGTCCTCAGACTGCCTCTGCCCCCCCCACCTGTCTGACACCATCCTCACCATTTCCCACCGTAACCAAAGCCTCTCCCTTACTGCCCTGGTCACCATTACCATCACCCACACTCACCCTGTGCGGGTCAGGCACAGCAGCAGCAACGCCGCGCCACTGCGCTGGAACGGGCCGCCCAGGAGACGCGGCCACCGCGGCGGGCCGCCCAGACGCCGCGGCAGCGTCCCCAGCAGGAGACGCCGCGGACGGCCCCGCCACAGCGCCGCCCGCCACACCCGGGCCAGGCGGAGCCGGGTCCCCCTGCGTTGGACAGGCCCTCACGGTGTGCCCCTCCTCACCGCAACCGAAACATTTCATCGCCGACAATGTTGCAAAAATCACGTACTCGTAATCATCTACTTTAACATGGAAGCGGAGGTTGAGCTCCTCATTCCGGTTAAGGATCATAAACAGGTGAGATATTAAAGATCATAAACAGGTGAGATATTAAGGATCATAAACAGGTGTCTGCGGTGAGACACTACATGCTTCAGCAACTGAGACCTACATCCAGACAAGATCTTCTTGCTCGGGGACACAATCTTTCTGTGTCTGGAGAGCTCTCTGCTGAGGAATTCGTTGGTGATGAACGGAGGGACATTAGACAGGACGACCTTGGTTGCCGGTTGCGTCAGCGGCAACACTTGCACAAACAATTCGTTCACCGTAAGGCCTGCCTCGATGACACGGTTCACCTTCTCCACCTGGTCCAGGAAGATGACCACGGCGCCCACTTAATGCTGCTGTGCCCGACCTTCTCCCCCACAGCCAGCCCGATGTCCTCCACGCTGCACGAGAAACCGACGGCGATCTTGATGCCGTGCTTCCTCGTGAGGTGGGACAACGTGTCTCCATTTACCATGGCGTCTAGAGACGCCGACCGGCGAGACACCGCGGCAGGAGGAAAGAAACACCCCAAACTCCCCCAAAATTAACCAACCACCAAACCTAAACTAAGGTAAACACCAACCAATAAACCACATTAAATTAACATGCATAACTAAGGGAAAAAAAATAAATCGAAAGAACCTCTCACTCAGCGACGAGAGAGAGAGAGAGAGAGAGAGAGAGAGAGAGAGAGAGAGAGATCTCTCCAAGTCATGTGAGTGTGCCAGTGTCTCTGTGTGTCTAACTACAGTAATTGGCTCATCACAAACACCTGGGTGCTCCCACATCAAAGGTTTCCATGGTGATAACTTCAGAGATTACAGTTCCATAGGGTTAACATGGAGTTAAAGCTGAGGCACACCTATCAAACTCAAAACTCAAAACTCATATAACCGTAGCTCCTATTGCTTCGATATTCAACCTGGAGAGGAAGGATGACTTGATGACCAGATAGTGTGAGCGTTGGGTCTGTAGTGTAAATAATTTTGCTTTTGTGGCAGAATAGAAATCTGGTACAGTTGTCTGTGCAAGATCTTTTTGAGTTAACATGGGTCTCTATGGAGCAGAGAGGTGGATTTCCTCTCACTCTCAGGCTGCTGTAGCTAAATGTGTGAATCTGTTGGATTCCGTCATCATATGTGTACGACAAGCACATTTAAATCTTTAAATGATGCCTGAAGAGTGGAAATTGTGGCAAAATACAAATATTGTTTTCACATGATTTTGAAGCTCCTCTTCACTCTGCGATGACAGCTATTGCTTCATAGACACAGGTCACAGGTTACCATGGTGATTGGGGCACAAGGGTGAAGGGACAGACTAGATCTTAAGACTGGGAGTGGATCTTCTACAAAACCAACCGTTAAACGCCGGTTTCCAAGGCAAAACATGAGTCAAATCACCAAAATATTATAATCGACAGAGAAGAAAGACTCTTCCGAATGTTTTGTTTTACTTGTTGTTTGTGGAGTTTAAAACTCACACAGTCAGCCAAAGCTAGCGCCTTGCTAGCATTAAAATCAGTGTCTGTGTCTCAAACTGCACTAAGTAGCTCATATCAATCCCTTGTGTCCTTTAGTGTGTGTGTGTGTGTGTGTGTGTGTGTGTGTGTGTGTGTGTGTGTGTGTGTGTGTGTGTGTGTGTGTGTGTGTGTGTGTGTGTGTGTATGTGTGTATATGACTGGTTGCCATGGTGAGGCAGCACCTGGAGGAGAGGCAGTCTGAAGTGAGAGGATTTTCAACAAAGAAAATTGTCAAACCCCTGCATTTTAGCAAAAAAACATGATTCCAACGCCAAAATAAGGGTTTATTGAGAAAGATAAGACTGGCAAACTTGGAGATGTCCTATATATGTTTGTGTTGTTAGAAATTTGGTAGCGTCTGCTTCCTCTGAGAAAATTGTGTCAGATTTAATATGGAGTCCAATGGAGTAGTTGGTTGGAGTTCATGTCACTATAAGGCCTAGAGAAGCAAATGTGTAAGTCTTTTGATTCCATCGACACATATGAACGACAAGCACAATATTTCCTACGTTTTCACCTGAAATGATATGTGAAGAGTGAAAATTGTGGAATTGGTGACAAAATAAGAATATTTTTTTCACACGATTCTCAAGGTTCTCTCCTCCACTCTGGTGGTTACCTCTCCACTCTAGCTGTGAACACTCAGTGCAATACACACCCATTATAAAGTCAGAAACGGTCCCAAACTTTTCCTGAAACTTGAACAAGTATTACATGAAAACGGTGCTCACTATAAAAATGTCCATTTGGCCCAATAAAGTCCAGAGTTTTGAAAAAGAAATTCTACGTTAATGGCAAGTCACTGTGTGCCCAAAGTTGAGTTTTTTTTTTTCTCTCTCTCTTCACGTCAAATTCCCATTTAAGTGAATGCAGAAATTTCTCATTGTTTTTGGCAATTTTGTTAATGGCTGGGTGAATCTTTTAGAAAAGTCGCAGCACACGATTCCTGATCATTTTGACACATGTGCGTGCAACGCTGTGGGAGGAGATACGTGTAGAGATTTGAATCAGAGATTAAATGTCAGATATCTAACGTCAGAGATTAAATGTCAGATATCTAACATCATAGATAGAAAACGGAGGAAAGAGCACAACGGTGGAGAGTTGCTGACCGTGGAATTGTACAGTGATTGATCAGTTCTGTAATTCTGGATCAGAGTCTGCTTTAATGGTAAGTAAGAGTGAACACTTAATTTGACTCTGGTATTTTGTTGTACTCAATGTACATAAGCAGAAATACACTAAAGCATGTTGGAGGCTACACCTAGGGGTACGGCACTGTAGGACAGCCGATGGCTGGCACTCTGCCGTTTGGTTATCCAACATGTTCTGCTGACCCGGCTTGATGCATATATCTATAATAAACATCTACAGATAAGTCACAGCATTTCAAATCAAAAAGTAAGTTTACGTGAAACAATGCACACCCTTACAAAGGTTGAGGTCTACTTTAAATATTTTAAATTTAATGCAATAAATAACTATTCATACATAGAAACAATTGAACACAAAGGGACAAAAATAAGAATGAAAAAAATGAATGAATAACATTAAAAATACAACTTTCAGAAACATGTGAATACAACAACAGTAAAATATCTATTTAATGATTTGAATGGGTGAGACTATTTCCCGTCAGCTTTATTTTAACTCATTGGGGGGGTTAATTAGCTGCTCTTCTTTGGGTTTCCACAGGCCCTCCGTCATCTAGCAGCAGGTTTAAGGGTCCTGACTCGCCCTCCACATCCATCACCCTGAAAGCACCCACCGTGTCCTCTGAGCTGACCTGTCCAGAGAAACTAGACATCAGGTATCCTTCTGTTAGACATTCTCCCTGTCGCCAATTACCAAAACATCAATCGTACTCCTTAACCTTTTTTTAAAAATCCTAATAAAGTATATGTAGCCCGTAGGCATTAATTATTAATTTTACATCTTCTCCGTTTGTTTTTTTGTCACTTATATTTTATTTACATAGAATACATTCACAACATCACTTCAGCAGACTTCGTTGTGTGTATTTTGAGGATGTGATTGTATCAGAAATGTGTCTAAAAAATGTATGTCTGTCTAATATAACAAAAGTAATAATAAATACAACAGCAACAACCAAGTAGGCCTACCTCGACCGTTGAAAATGGTGTGGCTATAAAACTTAACTTACTTAGACCACTTCCCCCTCCACGGTCATTAGGCCCTCTGCGTCCCTGCAGGTGCTGAGCGGGGTCAGCGGAGACGGATGAGAGCCTCCGCCTGCTCTCTTAGCTATTGTGCTATGGTGATTGCAGTACTTCTGAAGAACATGGTCTCTTTGTTTATTTTAAGGTTATATGGCAGAGACTGCCCTCTGAGAGAATGCCCCCTTAAAACGTAACTTCCGACCTCCTTCCTTTTGGGGCAAATTCCCCGTAGATCGTAACTTTGGCCACCGACCTCCCATCTGAAACTGCGGCCAGAACATTCTTTTTTGTCGTCACTGGTCTCGCACCAGTAGAGCCAAACTCCCAGTCCACCACCTTGTGCTGCTCCGTTACCCCCACCACACATAGGTGGATTGGTGGGGGTCTGAAATATGGGGTGGGAGGCTTCGTCCACAGCAGACTGTAAGGCCATTGTGAAATAATATAATAAACACAAAGTTAAAGAATAGGCCAGTTTCACTGGAACAAGGTTTCTTTTATATTTCACAATGGGTTGCCTCTTTGGCATATTATTAGAAACTACATTATTTTCTATTATAAGAGTATAAGAGGAGTGATGACCGCTATTTGAAAAAAATTATTGCTAACTGAGATATTTAGCTAGCAATATTTTTTAAAATGTAGCAATTTCATGGTTTTCATAATTAAAAAAATATAAAAACTTGGACTCAATTATGTCAGATATTCTTAATATTATTTAGTGTGGCTGTGGGTGCAACAGCCAAACTGAATAATCATATTCTTCTTATTCTCCTTCTTCCGTACAAAGTTTAGTGCGTATCTCTTCCCGCAGCGTTGAACACCGGATCAGGAATCGTGTGCTGTAACTTTTCTTAGATTCACCCGGCCGTTTACTCGAAAATTGCCAAAAACAACGTGAAATTTCTGCATTCACTTACATGGGAATTTGACGTGAAGAGAGCAAAAAAAACACTCAACTTTGGGCCCATAGTGACTCGCCATACTTTAACATAGAAAAATGATTTAAAGTTTCAAACCTTAACAAAACTCTGGATCATTGTTCCAAGTTTTGGGAACATTTTGGGACCGTTTCTGACTTAATGAGTGTGTATTGCACGGAGTGGAGAGGAGCGTGGAGATATTTTATATCTCCTGTATATCCATGTTAGGATTGATAACATTGTTTGTAATATTATATCAGTTTATGAGAGGTCTTAACACAATTTATAAGTATGTATTTCCAGCTTTGTTGTAGAATAGCACACCCTGGTATTTACAGATGAACTCTGTGTGACCAGACACTCTCTGGTTGAACAGGTGTACCTGGTGGACCCATCAGGGTCACCTATTATCTAAGGGGACCTATGTCTTGCATGTCTATTTTTGGACCATCTCCATATATGGACTTGTGTTTCGTATGCCTGTGTTCAGTGTTTCTCCCTGAAATGTAAATAGCTGACATCTATGTCCGGACCTAAGTTTAAGCTGGTTAACGTCCATGAATGGACATAAAGATGACACCCATGTTCCCCCACGAATTCCTGAAAATATTCAAGAGTTTGTCCAAACAGCTTCATTCCCATAATTTTCACTCTTCATACACCATTTTAGGTCAAAACATTGGAAATCTTGTGCTGGTCGGAAAGAAATAATATAATACAACAATATAACAGCACCACACACTACATCCTCCAAATGACAATATAATTCTAAAGTAGTTTTAACCGAACAATATCACAATCATTAAAAACATTAAACAACTACATACATAAATTCTAAATAACATAAATGGTGAATCGCTACCTTAACGTGGTGGAGGAGTTTGAGTGGCTCAGTGATCCTGGGAGCTATGTTGTCCGGGGCATCAGCCCCTGGTAGGGTCTCCCAAGACAAACAGGTCGCAGGGGAGAGTCCAGACGAAGAGCGGTTCAAAAACCCCGATGAACAGCAGCACACGGACTATAGCCACCTCGCCCGGACCAGGGAAACCGGGGCACCCTCCCGGAGCCAGACCCGGGAGGGGAGCTCGTAGGCGAGCGTCTGGTGGCCGGGCCTTCGCCCATGGGGCCCGGTCGGGCTCAGCCCGAGGAAACATCATGGAGCAGCCACCCTGTGGACCCACCACCCGCAGGGATAAGCATCGGGGTGGGGTGCTATGTGGACCGGGCGGCAGGCCGGGCAGGGGGCCTGGGCGAGCTGATCGCCGGCGGCATAGACTAGCTCTAGGGACGTGGAACGTCACCTCGCTAGCGGGGAAAGAGCCGGAGCTGGTGCGGGAGGTGGAGCGGTACCAGCTAGATATTGTTGGCCTCACCTCCACGCACAGCACTAGCTCTGGAACCAAGCTCCTGGAGAAAGGTTGGACTTTGTCCTTTTCTGGAGTTGCCCAGGGTGAGAGGCGCCGGGCGGGAGTGGGGATACTCACGAGCCCCCGGCTGAGCGCCGCCGTGTTGGAGTTCTACCCGGGGAGCG
>JACSYO010001641.1:2500-75000 GCA_016806645.1 Ophiodon elongatus | reverse complement strand
TTAATTTCTAACCCTAACCCTAACCCTCTAACCTCTAGACCTAACCCTAACCCTTAACCCCTAACCCCTAACCCCAACCCTAACCCTTAACCCTTAATTTCTAACCCTAACCCTAACCCTCTAACCTCTAGACCTAACCCTAACCCTAACCCTTAACCTCTAACCCTAACCTTAACCTCTAACCTCTAGACCTAACCCTAACCTCTAACCCTAACCCTCTAACCTCTAACCCTAACCCTAACCCTTAACCTCTAACCCTAACCCTAACCTCTAACCTCTAGACCTAACCCTAACCTCTGACCCTAACCCTCTAACCTCTAGACCTAACCCTAACCCTAACCTCTAACCCTAACCTCTAGACCTAACCCTAACCTCTGACCCTAACCCTCTAACCTCTAGACCTAACCCTAACCTCTGACCCTAACCCTTAACCCTCTAACCGTAACCTCTACCCTTAACCTCTAACCCCTAACCCTAACTTGGTACTCTGACCTTAGCCTCAACCTTGAACCTTATCCCTTACTCTGACTTTTTAACCCCTAACCTTTACTTTTAATCCTAATTTATATTCTTAACCCTTACTTTAACCCTTACCCTTGCCGACCCTACTATTATCTGACCTTCTTACCCCACCTTTAACCTTTATCCGTCACCTCAGCATCACACTCTCTATTAGAGACTTTTTTATAATCATTCTTATCCCTGTTCTATTCTAGGGTCTTAGTACATACGGCAGGGGGATTCTAAGTGATATGCGCTGGCCCGTGCCTTGCCTTAGATCTCTATTCAACCACGAAGTCGTCGGACGACGTGGGGAGATCTATGGGTTCATGTCTTCATCCTAACCCTAAATATACTGGTTCGTTCTAAGTTACCGCCAGTCATGACCCGGACGTTGTAGAGCAGGAACAAACCCCACCACTGGACAAACACACGCCCTCCCACGGAACATTACCAGGCAACATTGCAACTGTATCTACTTGATCAGCTGCAAACGATGTGGGATCCTCTATGTGGGGGAGACAAAAAACAGTTTAGCTACCCGCCTTTCACACCATCCACTCCCAACACACAACCTCCACGCATTTGGTCCATCATTTCACGTTACACGGCTCAGATAGCCTCCGCCTCCAGGGCATTCAACACAACCCCTACTGGACTACGAGTGAAAGGCAGAAGATTGAACATGTGTGAATCCATAAACTTGGAACATTGCATCCGAGGGGTTTAAATGACAACTTTTTTCCTCCACACACCCTCCCTTGTGTAACTCTCCTTGGTCCTGTGAGTGTGAGAATATGAATATATATATATATATATATATATATATATATATATATATATATATATATATATATATATATATATATATATATATATATATATATATATATATATATATATACACATATACATATACATATACATATACACACACACACACACACACACACACATATATAGATAGATAGATAGAGCGAGCTAGATATATCGAGATAGATATCTAGAGAGATAGATTGGACAGATAGATACTAAATTTGGCAGGTCGATACTCAATGTATTCGTGGCCCAGTCCAAAGCCCTTTCCCGCAGTAATCCGACCACGTAGGAAACCTTAGACCGGTCCGGCGCGAAAGTCTGAGGCTGGCACCTCTCCAACGTTCCGTCGTAGGAATCCGGGGACGGCACGGGGGACTCCCGAACCAGCGGGCCGAGGACTGGAGCGGAGTGTGCAGGTGCGGGAGCCAGTGCTGGAGCAGGCGGAGACTGAACTGTCTGAGCCAGTTCTTGCACGATGCAGCCAATCTGGGAAATCTCAGCTGCGATTGCTCTCTGTGCCTTACACAGCTCCTTGAGCATCTGCTGGTGTTCCTCCAGCAGCGTGCCATGTCCGGCCAGCGTAGCTGCTCCTGTGGTTGTTGGATCCATACTGGTCACTCCGTTCTGTCACGGGAGTTCAAGGCTAGGACCCAATAGCAATACCACAGGAGACAGTAGCCGGTATACAGATTTATTTCAACCCCAACGAGAGGACAGGAATGTGTGGAGCCCGTGGTCCTACACAGGAAGCGACCGAATCGACGGTGTGACGTCCCGTGGCCCGACATCGGAGGGCTGGCAGATCGACGGTGTGAAGTCCCGTGGCTTGACACTGGAGGCAGACAGATCGACGGTGTGAAGTCCCATGGCTTGACACTGGAGGCAGACAGATCGACGGTGTGAAGTCCCGTGGCTGGAAACTGGAAGTAGGCAGATTGACAGTGTGCACCAGGCAGAAGACGATACAGACTGACAACCCCAGCCTGCAGGACCAGGGTTGATATACTGCTGGTGGAACGAGCTAGATTGTCCGCAGCTGTGCATCAATTAGGGGTGTGGCCATGGGAGGTGTCTGGAGGCAGGCCAATGGGTCAGACAGGGATCCTGACATTTAAGTAATAGTCCCCATTTCTGCAGTAGTATTTAACAATTCCTTCATAGAAAACAAAAATGTTTCACATACACAGAGGACAATGACTATTTACATGAATCTGATTATCAATGAAACTGCAAAACCCAGGAGCTTTTGCCACAAATTACTGGGAGAAATAAAGGTATGATTGTATTTTGGGATTTGACCATCCCAATACATGATGGGTAGAAGAGATGAGAGAGAGAGATCACTTTCTTCATATTTCAACATGTACTTCGACTTACATCATACTCTGTTAAGAGTTGATCCGCAGATTCCCCAAGGTACACCATCAAACTCTGAATGACAGCATCTCTGGTCATGTTGATGCTCGGGTTGCTTGGAGCCTGAAATGACAAAAAGAAACATTATGAGGCAAATTATTCTACAAGAATGTCCAGCACCTAACTGATTTACAGATACACACTGTTGGTAGAATGGCCTCTACATTTAACTGTATTGTGAAAAACTATAGCATTCTAACATAATATGTACAAAGTTAAATGTGTATTACTGTAGTTGCAAACAGCCGGTCTAACGAAGCCGCTCTGGCTGCTCAAAGGCTGAATCTCCTGCTGCGGCCTCTCAGTACTGTGAACGGACACGTGGGACTGCGTGACTACTAACTACGGTGAACTTGTGATAACGTCAGCACAACACCAGCCAGAGCATGAACAAAACACAATATAACATCATGTTTTTAAATAAAAGAGAGGAAATAGCACTCTTTGTTGATTTGTTTCACTGACTATTCTCCAAAAATGTACCTGACCATTAAAGCCACATGGTTAAACCCAGGGGTCTCAAACTCAACATACCTAGGGGCCGCTGGAGGTAGAGTCTGTATGAGGCTGGGCCGCTTCAAGTATTTAAAATAAAATGTACAACTGATCCAATCTTCTCAATCTTTATTAATAACAGTTCAGAACATGAACAGTTCTTCAGATCATGAATGGGTTCTTCAGAACATGAACGGGTTCTTAAGAACATAGGCTTCTCTTGCCTACTCCTTGCTGCCAGAGACCTGGCAGCGCTTCCTCTCACACAGCTGAGCCACATTTGGCTTGAGGGAGGAAGCAGTTGAGACCCTCAGTATGGCTTGAAGATGCTCATCAGTAAGTTTGGACCTGTACTTTGACTTATTAAAGTTCATGGTGGAGAAGAGCTTTTCACACAGATATGTGCTCCCAAAAAAGGCACATGGTCCGCTTGAATATCCTGGAAAGCTCAGGGAAGGTGGGGGACAATTCTCTCAAAAAATTGTCCAAGCTTGTCTGCTTTTCCACTCACCTCCCTGAACTTGGCTTTGAGTTCAGAATTGCACTTCAGGTCAATGAGCTCCATTTGAAGCACAGGAGGGGCATTTTGCACATCGAAGGAGAAGGGGTCAGCAAAAAATTTGAAAAGTGGCTCTGTGTGTCTTGAAGTCTGCAAACCTGTGATCAAATTCCTCCTGTAGCTTTACAATGGCATCAGCATACTTCTCACCACTGAATGGTGTGCCCGCATCCATGAGTGCCTTGCATGCTAGGAAATGGCAGAGGTTTGTCTGAGAGAGGTGGGGTTTCCATAACACAAGTTTTGTGGAGAATGCTCTGACGTTGTCATAGGCAGCACTGACAAGTTGCCCCTGACCTTGTAACTTCTTGTTCAGTACATTCAGCTCCTGTGTGATGTCAACAAGAAAAGCTAAGTCCATGAGCCATTTGGGATCACTTAGCACAGGAACAGCCATCCCATCCTTCTCCATGAAGGCTTTCACTTCTGCTCTCAACTCAAAAAACCTCTTCAAGACGTTTCCCCTGCTGAGCCGACGTACCTCGGTGAAGTAGAGCACATCCTCATATGCTGACTCTATTTCCTCCAAAAAGGCGCGGAACTGCCGGTGCTTTAAGCCCCTGGATCTGATATGGTTGATGCATTTCACAACGACAGACATCACATTGTCAAACTTCAGGCATTTGCTGCACAGGGCCTTCTGATGGATAATGCAGTGCAGAGCAATGGCCTCCTCCACACCCTCCTCTTCCAGTTTTCTTTGAACAAGTGCCACCAGTCCATTTCTCCTCCCTGTCATTGATGGCGCTCCGTCGGTTGTTATTCCAGCAAACCTCTTCCATGGTGAACCGGCATCCACAATGGCATCACACAGCTGGCGGAATATCTCCTGAGCGGTGGTCTGGCCATGCATTGGAATCACTGTGAGCAACTCCTCCATCACTTCAAAATTGTCGTCAACACCACGGACATACATTGCGAGCTGCGCAATGTCAGTGATGTCTGTGCTCTCATCAAGAGCGACTGAGTATGCACGGAAATGTTTGGCTTTCTCACGCAATTGATGGTATATGTTACCTGACAGGTCAGAAATGCGCTCTGCCACTGTGTTGGCTGAAAGGCTGATGTTGCTAAACTGACCCTTCTTTTCCGGACAGACTATACTTGCAGCCTGTAACATGTACTTTTTGATGAACTCGCCTTCTTTGAATGGCTTTCCCGCCTTAGCAATCATCTCACTCACCACGTAGCTAGCTTCGACTGCCGCATCACTCTCTTTGCTTGCTTTCTTGAAAAAATCTTGTCGCCTCAGTAGACATGTTTTAAAATTGGCGACCCGGTCCTCTCTCTCATCTCCCTGGTATTTTGCATACTCCTCAGCATGTCTAGTTGAGTAATGACGTCTGATGTTGTATTCCTTGTGCACCGTAACTTTCTCTGTGTATATACGACACGTCAGGGTGCCCCTGTGCTCAACAAAAAAATATTCTGTCTCCCACTTTTCCTGAAATTGTCTGTGCTCGTCGCCAACCTTTCTCTTCACGGCAGGTTTTGAGAAAGACATGACTGGGGCTGGGTGACAGGATATATTTTCCTTCCACTTGGTGTCACTCCGGAATCACGTTTCAACCAAGTGACTAACGTTGCTAATTTGCGTTGTAAATATAAAACGCCTCGCGCAACAACTCGGCAAAAAGGTGCGTGTGAGAAAAACGCGCGGGCCGCACTAACACTAAACTTTGATGTCAAGAAGGGGGCCACAAAATATCAGTTTGAGACCCATGGTCTAACCCGACTTCTTTTAACAGCATGTTAGGTTAAAGTTACTTGACTAAATGAAATGCAGGTATATTAATATAACTCATATGCCTCATTACTAACCTTTGGGAGCAATAATAATGATGCATTCAATTTGTAACGCACTTTTCATTCATAAAGAATCTCAGAGTGCACAGAGCCAGTACATAGTACATAGTTAAAACAGACTATAGTTAAAAACAGTTAAAACAGACTATAATAAAAAAAAGAAATAGTTGACAGATTTAACACAGAGTAAAAAATGCCTTCCTGAATAAAAAGGTTTTTAGGCCAGTCTTAAAGAGTCCAGTGTCTGTGTTGCCCGTTCCAAAGGCGCGCTGCCGAGCAAAAGGCCCGGTCCTCCATGGTGTGGAGCTTGGCGTTGGGAACCCGGTCCCCCATGGTGTGGAGCTTGGCGTTGGGGACCCGGTCCCCCATGGTGTGGAGCTTGGTGTTGGGTACCCGGTCCCCCATGGTGTGGAGCTTGGCGTTGGGGACCCGGTCCCCATGGTGTGGAGCTTGGTGTTGGAGACCCGAAGGAGCGATCTGTTTGTGGACCTGAGGGTGCGGGTGGAGGTTTGGGGAGTGATGAGTTCCTGTAGGTAGGGAGGTGCATGTCCATTTATGCATTTATGGGTGAGTAGTAGGACTTTGTAGTCAGTCCAGAATGAGACAGGGAGCCAGTGTAGTGAGTGTAGGATGGGGTTTATGTGCTCATGTTTCCAGACTCTCATCAGGATCCTGGCAGCGCTGTTTTGCATGTATTGTAGTTTCTGGATGTTCTTGCCAGTGATCCCAGTGAACAGTGAGTTACAGTAGTCCAGTCTTGAGGAGATAAAGGCATGGACGAGCTTCTCTGCATCTGGCAGGGTTAAAGTAAGAATGTTTGTTCCCATATTTGCATTAACCTTAATGCGTCTAAGTTCTGCTGCTTCTTAGCTAGCTAACTAGGTTAGCTTATTACTGTGGGGGATGGGTGGAAAGCACGAAACTCGGTCTGAGACCAGAAAAGTTTGTGAAAGTAGATGAGCTGGTATCTCAAAAGGGCATAATATACGGTATAGCATTATAAATCAGGAAAGCCATGAAATTGTGGCATTTAATTGACCACTCTTTCATTCTTTGCCATGTTTTTAGTGGCTCAAAGACAACATAGACCGACTTTAAAAAAGCACTTAAGTTACTTATGACTTAAAGTTACAGGGCAGTAAAGTTGGCATGTTTGTTAACTTTTCAGTAGTGCAAAAACAATGTTCAACTGCTGCAACAACTTGTTTATAATTTGTTCATTAACTAACAATAATTAAACATGTCTTACCTTTGGGAGAACGGCAGCCTCAACATGTGGCAGAAGATGTCCATGTGGTTCAAAATGCGTTCAAAAGATGGAAGTGTAAGTCGATTTAAAAACAAAGACCTCCAAATGAGTAAAATTAAATTTCCTGCATTTTTGACTTTTCTGATAAAATATAATTAGTCTACTCAGTGATTCACAGCTGATTTTTTTTCAAACAAAATTAAGTAAAATGTAATTCAAAACTGTACATAGTCTTTTTTATTATGTAACCGTTCCTATTTATTTAGTAGTATTAATAACGCGAATCACAGTTTCACAGAATCACAGTTTTTACCTACCAGGTTTTCTCTTCATGGGGTCAAATAACGTATGAATTATTTTTGTAAGAGGGATAACTTTTGATCATAACTATCTAACTTCTATACATTTTTTGCTCTCTATACTGAATGTTAAGAACACTTTAAACACAGCAAATGCATTTTTTGTGTCTTGGGGAATTTCGGGGTGGTAAAGAATATCTTGGCAAGTTTGAGATCCCCTACTTCACCACCTCTGTCATCCAGGTAAGAAATAGGTAAGAAATAGAACCACTAAAGGGAGTGTTTGTTTTGCCAGTAATTTAGTAATATGTAAGAGAGGCTGAATTGCGTTGAACAGAGGTCTCAAAGTTCCTTTGTCATGCTGCAGGTGTCACTCTGGTATTTGTGTAAATGTACATGTGCAATGACAGATGCAGCCACTGGGAGGCCCTATTGTCAAAGTAATGTGCACAGTGGTGGGGCATGATAAACCATCAACTGTCCCTGTGTTGTTCTGATACCTGTAATAAACCCTGATGGAAGCAAGGCAATCCAGAAACAACAGTAATAATCAAAGACTGATACTTAGCTTCAATCACCAGCATTACATCAAAATTACATATAGTTGAGCTGCCTAGTTCTCTTCTATAAACCAGAACGTTTCAGATGTGCAGTATGTCATTGTAAAAGCAACACGGAGAAAGTCGTCGTCATTTTTAAGCGCAGGCATAATGGTAGACAACTGAGAGAGCAGTTCAGTCAGACAATAGTTGAAAAAAAATAATGTTTCTTCTACATTTCGATGTGATGGTTATTAATATTCAGTGCTGTGGGATTGATAAAAGAGCCCCATCAGCTGTAGAGAGACCATGAGATCGGCTGTCTCTCTGCTCCAGGCCGTCAAAAACAACTTTTCTCTTGAATCATAAGACGGAGAATTGATGGTGAATAATCTGCTGGAGAACCGATTGTGGAATGCAGCAAAATCTTCTGATCTTTCTGAGGGAACGGGTCCATTGGCAAAATTAAGTAGAAGCTGTGATAATAGCTAGACTTCATGTCCTGGGTAGTTAAGTTTCTGTACTGATGTTTGGTGAGTCCGATAATGAGTTTCACTCTGCTACAGAACTTCTTGTAATTATCCAATCAATGTATTTATAAAGCACTTTTTAAAATGACAAAAGTTGCCCAAACTGCTGTACGATCAAATATAAGACATATCAACAAGAGAGTAAAACCACATACAAATATCATAAGATCATAAAATCATAAGAAAACTAACACCATGAACACAGACCCCATTATCTCCCAGCAACATACAGGAATAAACAACTTATTACTGGTTCAGACTCCAATTATCAGCCCCCCACAAAATCCCGTAGCTCGAAGAATAAAGATGTTTTGTTTTGAAACCAACAATACTTTGGACTTCTGGTCATATCAAAAGGACTTAATATTACTGCACCCTTTCTCATGGATGTTTCTATCTCAGATCACTGTTGCATATTGTTTGATGTGTCTGCTTTTCCTGTACAACAGGAGTTCTCCAACAGTCATAAAACTTACTGTTGATATTACAGTAGAAACCTTTATAAATACTCTAAATAAGGCATAAGCAACTGGGGATCTTGTGAACAACTTCAACTCAAAGATAAAAAAAGAAAAAACAATAACATTGCAACCAGTAAAGGTAAAATATAGAATTAAAAAAGCCCACTGGAAAGATTGAGTGGTTTTCAGGCACACTGTCTTCTATAAAATCATTAACCATAATATCAGCAATGGTTTAAGTGTTTTTTTTACTATTGATTTAACTTATTAAACCTCATCTTAAACCCCATCAGAGATGCATGCTGTCCACTGAAAATTGTGAGTAATTTGCCAAATTCTTCAATAACAAATGTATTGACATCAGACATTAGTGTCTCAAGATCTGGAAATGAGCCCTCTCTCCAGATCCTCCAGGAATATAACGTCACTTTGACCCTGTAGACCTTAAAAGAACTCCTCAATTCACCTGCTGCTTAGTACAAACATGAGGTGGGCAGCGGTACTGTTTTTAACGGCACTTCAGCTAATCCAAACTGTTAACTGCTCTCTTCTGTATTTCCTGCAGCAGTGAGAGCGGCTGTTATTAGACCACTTCTGAAGAAAAGCAACCTTGCCTCTTTAGAACAAATTGTGTTCAAATGACAGATTCTTGTAAGAGGCCCATTTAACTATACACAAATACCAAAGTTAATAATAAAGGATAATTCCCTGTATTCTGTCTTTACCACTTGGGTATTATTTTTGCTCGTAATTTAATTTTATCAGTAATAATAAGAGTCTGACAGATCAGACAGAACCAGAAACATGAGGTGTCAGGTAGGTTGCAAAAAGCCTCCAAAGGTTAGTCAAACCTGATTGGCAGAGACAACAAAGGTGAACTGCAAAATTATAACTCAAACTCTTGATTGTAAATATCCCCCATCAGACTTAATTGTAGTGATGTCACTGGGTTTCTGGATCTCAGCGGCTACTTTGGTGAGCACAGTGTTGTTATAACTGACATATTGAACAAAACTACTACAAGAAGCATCAAGTGGTACCTGGATATGATCCTTGATTGAGGCACTGTGGCTGAACTGTTTACTTGCTGCTCTGCTGTTAAGAGGGCTGATATCATTTGGTGAGTAGATTTCGTTCAGGGGAGATAGACAGCAAGGCCGCCATTGTCTTTCTGTCGGTTTAGCATAAGTGTAAAAATAAACTCCAGAGAATCGGTTGTTGAGAGTTGAACCACAAACCTTCATCAGCCCAGCCGGGGCTCATTGTGAAACCAAAAACCCGGAGCAGCGGCCTTCAATTAACCCCATGCATTTTCATCATCGCAAACCCTGCCGCACTCACCTCACAGGCTCGACCTCAACTAATGGCACCTTGTAAAGACGGAGACGAGAGGGGGGAGGGGCTTCTCAAAATAGCAGCGGATCAATAGAGACATCATCAGAGGGATGCTGCCATGGGCTTCTGGCGAGGCCTGCTATTACAGAGAGATCACTTGTGATGAGGAGCTGTAATGTGGCCTGAGGCGAGAACCCCCTCCAGTACCACACACTTGCTCTCTCTCTCTCTGACACACACACACACACACACACACACACACACAAGATGCCACAGGGACGCGGTGGTTGCTGAGTGAGGGGAGCACTTCTGCAGGCAGTTCTTATTAAAGGGACATAATGCGTAGTGGGTATGCAGGGGGTCTTGAACTGTGGGTGAGGGTGGGGCGAGGGTAAGGGGTTTAATGTTGCTGGTGCTATGGTGAGCAAAATGTTTGCTTTAATGTCTTCTGGAGAGAAAAAAACATTTGTCTTAATTATACGGTGGTGAAAATCAACACTTATCTTCAAGGACACACGCACCTCCTGGTCTTTACCCGCTACTACCCGCGTGGTAATTGTTGCCATGACGCCAGCAGCTTGTACTCTTTTTACCATCAGGGAAATAAAGTATGTTAAAACTCCGAAGGCAAAGAGTCAATTGTTTTTAAGTTTTGACATTTTAGGTCTTAAAATAATGAACATTACACAAGTAAAGAAGCCATCTGTTTCTCAAAATGAGGTGGATGGGGCGGCTGAGGCTCGGTCGCCCACTCGACAGTTTGATCCCCAGTCCCCATGTCGTAGTGTCCTTGGGCAAGATACTGAACCCCAAATCGCTCCTGAAGGCTGTGCTAATGATTAGATTATCTCCTGGTGAGATGTGTTATATGGCAGCAATCTGCCATCAGTGTATGAATGGGTGTGAATAGGTGAATGTACTAGTGTTGGATGGTAAATGTACTTGATTGAAGCAATAAATTCCTTAATGTGTGCTATATTAACCGAGAAAGTTGCTTGCGTCAACGCGCCTACATGTACCAGGATGCCCTGCACACAAGGTACAGAAAAGCAGCCAAAACATACATAGAAATGTCTCAGTCAATAGCTAGCCTGGCTCTTTCCAAAAAATGAAAATCTCTAAAGTTGACTTATTAACATATTTGCATTTGCTAAATCCAAACACAACCAGAATTAAAGCTGCAAGCAGCGATGTACGGGTCCTCGCACCTTTGCGCACGTCGGGGGTGCTGGCGGGATGCCGGCTCACGCGGCCGAGAATGTCTGTGACCATCGGACAACGCGACAACATGAGCAATTCATGTAGAACTCAAAATGGCCGGCTTCTGATACGGTTTGGAGCATGGTCCCAAAAGACTTATTTGTAAGTTTACATGTGTTACATACGCCTACCAAATCTTGTATATTTTCGTCAAATGTACTGCGAGGGCTGCTTTGTCGAATTTTGTCGGAATTTTGTTGACATTCTGTAGGGGGCGCTATCGAGCCGATTCTTAATTTTGAAGCATTCCAAACATATCATATAACTACATTTAGGTAATTAAATGTGTGTGGTATGTTTTAATCTGTTTTGAGCATGTTTAGCCCCTCAAAAACATATTTGTTTTTCATGTCGAAGAGGGAGTTGCTACGGCAACAGACTTCGACGAAACAACAATATTTTGATAACTTTTAATCACTAAGGTTTTTACATTGTACTGACCAAATTTGAAGTCTGTCTGATGATTTACCTGAGCAGTTCATTCAAATAAAGAGCCTAGAAATCGGCAAAAATGAAAGGAAAAATCCCACAAAAATCTAAATGGCCGATTTCCGATACGGTTTAGAGCATGGTACCAAGAGACTTTGTTTTAAGTCTACGTGTGATACATGTGCCTACGAAAGTTGTTATATCTATGTCAAACGTACTGCGAGGGCTGCTTTGTCAAACTTTTGTAGGGGGCGCTATCGAGCAACCTTTCCACTCTGAAGCATTAAAATCATGTCAGGTAACTATATTTATGACTTTAAATGTGTGTGCCAAGTTTAGTTACGTTTCAAGCATGTTTAGTATCTCGAAAGTACCTTCGTTGTTGACGGCGAAGCATGGGTCACCACGGCAACGGCGTTACACGAAAGCTCAAAACCTTTGTGAGCTGGCATTATGAACTTCTTACATATGTGTGGTAGTAATTTGATATCGATCTGATTTACCTACTAAGAGAAACAGGCCAAAGTATAGAGGCTTTAACTTCCTGTTACCAGTAGGTGGCGCTATGACTTTGATTAAAAATTGGACTGCACTTGTCTTCAAGCCTGGAGTCTCATCAAACATGTGAAATTTGGAAAGGATCTGATCATGTGGAGTTGAGTGAAATCGGTTTATTCGTTCACGGCGAAGGATCAACATTCGCAGAGCCGCAACATCGCCGCCCTTGAAACGAATTCTTCCAATCTTCACAATGAAGCATTAACAAAGTCTTAAGGCTTTTCTGACAAACTTTGACGGGGATCTGGTGAATCTGCTAGGAGGAATAGATCAGAGTATAAAACTTGTCATTTTCTTTTGCCAATAGGTGGCGCTCTGATATTGTGAAACTTTTTGCATTGAAATGCGCTCAGGCCTGAACTACCATCATGCAGAAGAAACTTCGGGCAAATTGGATAATGTACCTTGGAGTTACAGCAACATCAACAACTTTTGTGGCGAACCGCAAGAAATGGGCATATACTTGGAGCCCCGCAACGTCAAGGCCGTTCAAAGACAACTCGCCATTTTGATAACTTTTCATCATCAACGTCTTCAGATCATTCTGACCAAATTTGAAGTTGATTGCATGAATTCTGTAGGAGGAGTTTGTTCACGTACAACTTCTGAAAATGATGAATAATGGCTTAAAATGCAGAAATTGGGCAATTTACTGCATCGCCCCCTAGTGTTTGAATATAATGAAAATGACAGAGTAAGTTAAAGGAAGCGATGTGGACATATGCTACAAATTTGGTGATGATAGGCCAAGTGAAAACTAAGACACGCCCCTGAGAAGTTGATTGGTCCTTTTTGTTCTCAACACAATGAGATATCAACATGATTTTGATAACTTATGATGACATTGAACCAATAATGAACCACATAACATTTTGTAAGAATCGGAACCAGCGTTTAGGAGGATTTGGAAATAATGTGTTTTTCACAAAATTCAAAATGGTGGAAAATCTAAGTAGGCGGAGCTTAATGGTACTGTGTACCTTTTTTGTAGAGCAGACGGAACCGGACATGTGTGTCGAATTTCAAGTCAATTGGTGATTGGGGGCGAATTTCATTGGCTTTCAAAAGAAAAAAAATTCTAGGGGGCGCTATAGAGACATTTCTTTCTACCCAAATGCGAGACCCCTAAAATATCAAATTTTTCACCCATCCTGATATGCATGTCAACTTTGGCAACTTTTCAGATATGATAAAGTCCCCAAAAAGGCAGTTAGATTGCAGAATAATGATAATAATAATAGGAATAATAAACATTCCAGTTTCAATAGGGTCCTCTCGGACCGACTTCGTCGGTGCTCGGACCCTAATAATAGGAATAATAATAATAAACATTCCAGTTTCAATAGGGTCCTCTCGGACCGACTTCGTCGGTGCTCAGACCCTAAAAATGTGGCCTGGAACTACTTCTTGGTGATTTTGCTCTTTGGTCTTTACACAGGACATAAAAGTGGAAGTAGTACCAGTTTTGAAGCCTCAAGTTTGGCTTTTTGATGGTCGCCAACTTGTTTTTTTGCAACCAAGTCGCAAAATGTCGCAATTAATTTTCATGAACTGTAAACACACTGTAAGGGTTAGAATTGAAAGATAAAACACGGACAACTCTGAGACCGGACAACGCCGTGATAGCGACCTGTCAATCACAAGGTAGCCCCGCCCTAAAGGATACTCTGCTTTATGGTCTATTTGAGAATATCCACAAAAAGACTTGGCAACCTTTACTTGCTTCATTGCTTGGTAAAGCAATAAAAACCTTAAGTCATGCAGTTTGAACGTGATTTCGGCAGAATAAGGCATCACAGCAGTAGAGCCCTAATTGTCTGGGTATTGCCCTGTGTTTCACACACTTCACCTGGTAAAGTCTGAAGGAAAGACTTCATTCTTTTCATCCGTTCTGGCAAGCAAACAGTCACACACACATACATATATATATATATATATATATATATATATATATATATATATACACACATATATATATATACACACACACTTCAGCTCAAAGACTGCTACGTGTTTGAGTCAGCCTTTCAAAAAAAGCCATGTCACTGGAACGTGTGCAAATGTGCAGTAGCCGACAGATTAGGAGCCACAGGATGTATTTTGTTTCTGTTACAGCATCATAGCAAGTGTCTCTCTCTCATGAGGACCTCAAAGGCTCGCTGACAGACGGAGCTCTGCTAGCTTAATTTAAACGGACTTCTGTCTTCACAAGTCTTCAACATCCACATGCTTTTTAGTATAATCCCATAATGTGTGTGTGTGTGTTTCTATTTTGCCCCAGTTGTGTTCCCACATGTATGTGTAGGCGAGGAAGATATAGTATGATGATGATAGATATATGTATGTCTTTATTTGTCGGCCCTTCTCTCCGTGGTTACAAGAGTTTATCCGTCCTTTGTGTCTATATTCGGCTTTTGGCTTCGCATGGTCACAATCAGTGTCATTGTGTGGCTTTTTTTCAGCCTCACTGTTGCTGTCTATTATTCTGTTTCCAATATGAATCAAAACACATTTGTTGGTTGTTACAAATTGGAAGCCTACAATAATTAGATTTATCTGAAACGTCAATCAGAAAGCAAAATAAGCAGTACCAAAATAATTAAATAATCATTTTCTCCAGTATACGAGGCTACCTTGCCATGTTTTACTGCACATTCATTCATTTATTTCAAATCTTTACTTCAGCCTAGAAAACCATTGATGTTTCCTTAATTTGCAATGACATACATGGATCACAAATTAAGAACCAAAAGAGGAAAACAAGGTGAAGTGGTTTGAGATGATCATCTTGAATTGTCCGTGGGTAGTAAGAGTGTCCATCTTGAAAAGGTGTTGCAGTTAATTCGATGGGTTAAAGGCAGATTTCCCAAGTTCAGAATAAAGCCTTTAAGCATCAGTAGAGCGAGTTTGGTTTCTGTGGTCCAGTCAGTGAAAGTCCAATAACGGGATTCATGTATGAAAAGATTTAATGTTGTCTTTTGCAGAGCAGTTTGTACTGTGGTTTTTATAAAAGCTGTAATAGCTCTCCTGTGATTTGTCACTGTCGACACAGATTGCCACAGAATTTGAGATTCTTCCTCGAAGTTGAATTTGACGTGAAAGATGCTCCAGATTTACCCCAAAACAGAATCAGCTGACTTCACCGTCAACTTGTACTATTTGAAATGCTGAGGGTCTTTCTCTATAATACTTGAAAACTCTGGCTTTTGTCCTCCCTTGTATCCAATGTGCACACTTGATAAAGTGCGGACTGAATTTGCACACTCGTCCCCTGGGCCCGTGTGTTTCTTTGTACCGTTCACTGTGTGGATGGATGTTCTCCACATTTTCCCAGAGCTGAGATTCATCCGCCTCCATATGGAATGGATAAAAATATCAGCTGTATTTATGTGACGCGAGCAGTGCTGTGGGAGGACATTTGTACAAGTGTCACATCTCTGCTCCGCTGTAACTTCCTGACCGACTGGGTTTGTTAGGGTAGAAGAGGACTCCTTCCTTCTACGGCCCCACGAGGAACTCGACTGGTAAAAAATGAGCCGAAAAGTGGTTTGAAGTTTAAGTAAAAAAGTATTTACTTTGAATGAAAACAATTGCACATTAAATACAACAAAACCCTATCTAGCTCCGCGCCGCCGTCCGTACCAGAAGTCCGTCACGTCGACCCTTGTGTCCTTTTATACTCCTCCAAGTCCTCGTTCTCGTGCAAAGGTCAGCATGTACATTGTAACTAAACACTGTAGCACAATTTACACACGGTAACTATAATATAGTTTAAGCATACGGTAATTATGAATTAGTTTAAACACACTATAATTATAAAAGTGGTTTAGGCACACTGATCATAAATTAGTTATAAAATAATGGCATAAAACAGTTCACTTCCAGAAGCCTTTTCTATTCAACCTTAACAGGTTCCAGTGTTTAATCTCTGGCAAAGATTTACGAGGCAATTCCTCTTCCTGTTCTTCATGGCTGTCTCTTCTATGATCACGTCTGTCTACGTTCTCTTTATTGCCATTGTGTGTAAATCCTAGCTGTGGTCCTTCTCTCCCTGAAGTCTATTTCTTGATCTTTGCTCTGTATTTACACTTCATTGTCTTTTTCCTCTCATCACTCCGATCATGTTCTCTTGGTTTGTCCTTGTTACTGTTTTTTTATGGCACTTCCATTTGGCGCTGGAGCTCGGGGCCTTGTGGCGCTGACAGTTGTACCGTGTGGTTTGATGAACAAAAATGTGCAGTGATCAGTTTGAGCACACTCAGGGTAACTGAGATGTGCCAGTTTCTTTCGGGAATTTTGTTCAGTTTTTGTGAGGTTCTTTGGTAATTCTTCACTCCACCGCCTGACTGCCATCTCACATTCACTGTTGGAAAACACTTGACATGAAATTTGAACAAAAACCCAAACAATCACACGCATTGGGGAGTTTTAAGGATTATTTTTTATCAAAACTTTGGTTGCATTCCTCTGTGTAATAAAACATTGTTTTTACCAAGTTAACTGCTAAGAACTGGAAACATGGGGACGTCACTACAAAGAAGCCTGACGAGTCATGAAACTGGAAACAAACCCCCTGGGCTATTTTTGCCTGCAGGTCCATGGGAAGAGTGGGGGTTGAAATTATTCATTAGAGACAATTTAAATCAATCTAAATTACCTATCGTTAAAAAAATGTATTGTAGTATTAAAGTTGTTGCATTCATTACAGTGCCTCCGCTCACTCGAGTGTCAATTATGTTACTGTAAAACAGTTGCACTTCTCGAGACTGAATTTTGAATTGAAGGATCTGAGTTATGGACTCAACAGTGATTTATTAGGACGAGGCTAATCAACACCAGGAAGGTATGTCAACACCAGGAAGTTAGTCCAAATGGGCGAACAAAATTTCGATGAGGTGCGGGCAAGGAAATCCAAAGCCGAAAAGCAGAGATTCAAACAGGCAGGTAGTAATATCTGAAGACGGGTTACTGGTAACGCAGACAAGAAGGGCATGGCAATGGAAACAAAATGGCAAGGAGAGTGTGGAAAAGTGTCGGCTGATGAGGGGAAACAGGAAACAGGAGGGTGAGTAGGCAGGAGAAGTCAGGTAACTGATGAGGAGGAGGACAACAGGTGTGTAGGTGGGAGGGGATGTCGGGTAAGCGGGGCCGGTAAGAGAGTCAGAGGTTTAGGATTAGGGTAGGTTTGAGAACAGCAGTTCTAGGGAGTAAGAAGAGAGTACGTGGCTTGAGGGAAGTGAGCCGGGGCTGGAGACGGTGACAGAGGGCACAGTCAAGTAAAGCAACTAACCCACTGCAAAGTCCTAGTGACCATAAGAGCTGGACGTAGTCATCGTGACGTCACTCATTGGTTTGTGGACTGCCGTTTTGAAGCCTCGAGTTCAGTGATTTCACCAGCGACATCTTGGATTACGGCAGCCGCCATGTTTTTTTTCTTTTTTTTTGGCAACCGATGAACGAAATTACAATATTTGGAATGTGGAGGAATGACTCTGTATACGTCTCTGGTAGCAGCAGTAACCTGTCAATCACAGTAAGCCTGCCCTAAAACATGCCCTGCTTTATGGTCTGTTTGACTCTAATGCTGTGTTCACACCAGAAGCGTTGCAAATTTTCGCGCGAGTAGATTACAGACAAAGTCAATGCACAGACGCGAATGGATGCGAATAATGCAAATTTCCGCCGGGCGTCTTGAATGGCGCGACGCGAAAAACTCAACTGGGGCAAAGAATTTGCTTGACGCTGTGTTGCGAAAGCCAATCAGCGTAGAGAAGCTCTGCGTGTCATCACTGACGTCATGCCGTTGTTGAATCAAACTACGGAGGAGAAGTCGATAGTCTGGAAGCGGCTTCATCCAGACGCAGTCCTGGAGAAGCTGTGTGCGACTACGGATAATATTGTGAACCGAGACACGAGGGCGTTTGATGTTCCCATGTCTGTGGGATCATATGTACAAAGCAGAACTAGTGGTTATTTCTTCCACGGTGAAAAGCGGAAATGAACAATTTCCACGGAGATAAGCCACGCCCCTTCTCTGGCGCGTCTAGCGCGAATGAAGAGAATAACCACAAATAGTCCGACGAGTAAACTCACGCGAGTGACGGAGCGTGAAAATTTGCAACACTTTTGGTGTGAACCATAAGTGGACCATAACTTACTAAATGAACATCATGCTGTATTGAAGAAGATTTGAAACTAGAGATTGAGACATAAACTCATGTTTACAATGTTTACTGAGGGAATAAATCAAGAGAGAAGTAGAGTCATTTTATATTTCTTCTTCTATACAATCTGATTTATTTTTGCATCCAGAGGAGTCGCCCCCTGATGGTCAGTAGAGATAATGCAAGCTTTAAGACACTTCCACACTGGCTTCACTCATCAGAACCAGAGGTTACTGCCTGGTCTGGACCGAGGCCAGAGGAGCAGGGTAGTGTGGAGAACTTTGGTAGGTTGAAGACCAGCCGGGCTGCTGCATTCTAGATGAGCTGCAGATGAACTACAAAAAACAAACTGTTGCTTTTTTCGCCCCACTCTCTTTTTTTGGCTGACATGTAGCAAGTTTGTTGCATAACACATCATCAGGAATGCCAAGTAACTGACTACCGAGTAAATTCTGATCTTGCAACAGTGTTTCCTCATGATAAAAGGAGAAAATGTGTTTAAAAAAATTAAAGTACTGTATTTGATTACATTTTGAAATCCTACTTTCTGCTTCACCACATCTGTTCAACACCTGCACGGAGGTTAGGCTTAACCCTATAAAAACACACAATCTCATCATAAAACACATGCATTTCAAGCCCATCTTCAAACAATTAGGCTATAACTTGCCAAGATGGACTATTGACAACTTCAGCTGAGCCCATAGAGGTTAATGTGTTTCCAAGAGCCTCACAGCAAAATGTTGTAAACAGAAACATGAGGCGGTTTCTGCTGTTCACCCTGACCCTCCTCTCACTGCCTCTGTACAGATACGCTACTTCAAGATCATTGAAAAGCACTACACACACACACACACACACACCCACAGAGAGAGATGACAGTCATCTCTTTGGTTTGGTTTAGAATCTTACCCTCAGATGCCACTAATTAGATAAGATAGTAATAAGAAAACAAAACAAGAATAATCACAAAAATAAACATAAACTAAATAAATAGATAGATAAATATCATACATTCGAAAGGGAGTAGGTAGAAATTAACACTTACAAGGCCCCTTTCTTTAACTTGAATAACTTCAAGCTGAGGTCGGTAACGTTGGAGAAAAAAGTATCCAATCGAATAAACCCAGCCCAGTGTTGCCTACTCTTTTGCAATGAAAGTAGCTAGCAGCGCTAGCTCCAAAAGTCGCTAAATCTAGCGAGAAAGTCAACAAATCTGCAACACTGGCAGCCTGTCCCTTCAGGCCTCCCTCCAAAGCCACGCCCCCAGAATTCTCACTATAAATGTAAACAAAGAACGTGGCTATTGTTGGTACTCACAGCTGTTAGCAATGAATGCATGGGCAGAGTGTGATCGGGTTGACAGGCAAGTAACCCATCCAATCATTTCATTCGGGGCAAATCTGAATCAGATCTAATGATTTGAATCTATATAAATCATTTCTATATAATTAAGTGCTTTCTTTTCTGTTGCTGTTTTGCATTCGAACGGCTCTGCTGGTGAAGTCTGGCTCCACATGGCTTCCTGAGCGGGTTATCGCTGTAAGACCCGCCCCTCCTCAACCCTAATTAGTAGGAAGGAAGCAGACCCGCTATAGCGTTGTTCTTGGCAAAGCTACCACCTTCACAAAACACAAGCTTACTCGCAGACACACCGAGAACGCACACGCACAGACTCCGTATCGCGCCGTGTGAGCGAGTTGTGCGTCAGGCCGCCAAGTTGAGGAAGTCATCCGTCTGTGCTGTGAGACGGCTCTGCACTGACGGCAGCACTGTTTGGGTTTCTGAGGAAATCGGAGTGGACTGCACCCTCACCTGCACTATTGTGTCTTCAATGCAGGTCAGAGTGCAGGTCAAAGGTCAGGCGTGAGTGTTTTTTGATAACCAGGCTCGGTGCTTAGGAGTGAGGAAGACGGGTCAGATCAACTAAAGTTAATATTTCAAATGCAACACTCTTCATTCGGTTCAGATTTTCTTCTTTTTCAAAATAATACTTTCAAATCTCTGAACAATCAGTTTGTTGTACACAACAGATATGAATTTCTTACTTGTCTTGGCACACGTGTGCAAAAGACTGAGTGCGATTGTGAAATCAGTGAAATTGTCCCACACACATTTTCTGAACATGCAAAATGATCCATACATACATACATACATACATACATGTGTATTTCATAAATATCTATGACATGATGTTACGTACTGTGAGGAGGTTGTTTTTTTGGGGGGGAGGGGCATGCATGTCATTTTTCACATTTTCTATTCACTGTTTGTGGCTTTACATAAAAGAGGTGACTTTTCTCTTCACAGTACATGTAACACATTGCTAAGCAAATATATTTAAAAAAATATATACAAATGTGCATATCCTTTTTTCTGTGTATTGTACAGTATTGGCCTTTCCCAGTACACTGTTACCAACTGTTAAAATCTGAATCTAAAAAGCTCAGCGCGATGCACAATAGCATTCAGCCAGACAACAGTAACATTCTTGTATATTACAGTAAGAAGTCAGTGTCAACAAAAAAGTAGAACAAAGCAGAGAATCGTATATAAGATTTAAAAAATGTAGGATCGACTGCTATGGTGAAAACACATCCAAACAATTTGACCAGTACGACTAACACCCATCCATCCATTCCATCCATTATCCTCCGCTTTATCCGGGGTCGGGTCGCGGGGGCAGCAGGCCTAGCAGGCCGACCCAGGCTTCCCTCTCACCCGCAACATGTTCCAGCTCGTTCTGGGGGATCCCGAGGCGTTCCCAGGCCAGCTGGGAGATATAATCCCTCCAGCGTGTCCTGGGTCTTCCCCGGGGCCTCCTACCAGCTGGGCGTGCCTGGAAAACCTCTAACGGGAGGCGTCCAGGAGGCATCCTGATCAGATGCCCGAACCACCTCAGCTGACTCCTTTCGATACGAAGGAGTAGCGCCTCAACTCCAAGTTCCCTCCGGATGTCCGAGCTCCTTACCCTATCTCTAAGGCTGAGCCCGCCCACCCTACGGAGAAAACTCATTTCGGCCGCTTGTATCCGAGACCTCGTTCTTTCGGTCACGACCCAGAGTTCGTGACCATAGGTGAGGGTCGGAACGTAGACCGCCTAGTAAATTGAGAGCTTTGCCTTCCGGCTCAGCTCCCTCTTCACCAAGACGGTCCGGTGCAGCGCCTGTTTTACTGCTGCAGCTGCACCGATCCGCCGGTCGATCTCCCGCTCCATCTTACCCTCACTCGTGAACAAGACCCCGAGATACTTGAACTCCTTCGCTTGCGGCAGGCACTGCGTCCCCACCCGGAGGGAGCAATCCACCGGTTTCCGGCAGAGCACCATGGCCTCGGATTTGGATGTGTTTACCCTCATCCCCGCCGCGTCACACTCGGCTGCAAATCGCCCCAGTGAATGCTGGAGGTCATGGTCCGAAGAGGCTAACAGGACCACATCATCTGCGAACAGCAGAGAGGTGATCCCGAGACCCCCGAACCCGACGTTCTCCTCCCCCCGGCTACGCCTAGATATCCTGTCCATGAAATTATTGCCGAGAATACGAACACAGCTCCTACTGCAGTCGTACAGAGATCGGATGGCCCGTTGTAACGGGTCCGGCACCCCATACTCCCGCAGCACCCCCCACAAAAACCCCCGAGGGACCTGGTCGAAGGCCTTCTCCAAGTCCACAAAACACATGTAGACTGGTTGGGCAAACTCCCAGAGCCCCTCCAGTAGTCTTGCGAGGGTAAAGAGCTGGTCCACGGAATCCGCACTGCTCCTCTTGAATCCGAGGTTCGACAATTGGTCGGAGCCTCCTTTCCAGCACCCTGGCATACACTTTCCCCGGGAGGCTGAGTAGTGTGATACCCCGATAATTCGAGCACACTCTCCGGTCCCCCTTTTAGAAAATGGGAACCACCACCCCAGTCTGCCAGTCCATGGGCACTGTTCCTGACCCCCATGCGACATTGAAAAGGCGCGTCAGCCAAGACAGCCCAACAACGTCCAGCGCCTTCAGCATCTCAGGGCGGATCTCATCCACCCCCGGCGCCTTGCCACCAAGGAGCTTATTGACTACCTTAGTGGCCTCTGCCAAGGATATGGATTCGACCCCCCCCAAGTCGTCAGGCGCTGCCTCCTCTCTAGAGAACATGTTGGCCGGGTTTAGGAGTTCCTCAAAGTGCTCTTTCCACCGCCCGACGATGTCCCCTGTCCGGGTCAGCAGTTCCCCCCCCGTGCTGAGCACAGCCTGGGGTAAGCCCCGCTTTCCCTTCCTGAGCCGTCGGATGGTTTGCCAGAACTTCCTTGAGGCCAACCGAAAGTCCTTCTCCATGGCCTCCCCGAACTCCTCCCATGCCCGAGTTTTAGCGTCAGCGACCACCGCAGCTGCAGCCCTTTTGGCCTGCCGGTACCTCTCAGCTGTTTCAGGAGACCCCCGAGCCAACCAGGCCCGAAAGGCCTCCTTCTTCAGCTTGACGGCTTCCCTCACCCTCGGTGTCCACCACCGGTTTCTCGGGTTGTCTCCACGATAGGCATCGATGACCTTCTGACCTCAGCTCCTAGCAGCTGCGTCCACAATAGAGGCTTTGAACATGGTCCACTCGGATTCCATGTCCCCAGCCTCCCTTGGGATGTGTGAGAAGTTCTTCCGGAGGTGGGAGTTGAAAACCTCCCGGACAGGATCCTCCGCCAGACGTTCCCAGTTCACCCTCACTACACGTTTGGGCTTGCCGGGTCCCTCCAGCCGATTCCCCTGCCATCTGATCTAACTCACCACCAGGTGGTGATCAGTTGACAGCTATGCTCCTCTCTTCACCCGAGTATCCAAGACATACGGCCGCAGATCAGATGAAACGATTACAAAGTCGATCATTGATCTACGGCCTAAGGTGTTCTGGTACCAGGTACACTTATGAGCCACCTTATGTTCGAACATGGTGTTCGTTATGGACAAACCGTGGCTAGCACAGAAGTCCAACAGCGAGACACCACTCGGGTTCAGATCAGGCAAGCCGTTCCTCCCAATCACCCCCCGCCAGGTTTCTCTGTCGCTGCCCACGTGAGCGTTGAAGTCTCCCAGGAGAACTATGGAGTCAGCAGGAGGCGCCCTTTCCAGGACCCCTCCCACCGACCCCAAGAAGGCCGGATACTCTGAACTGCTGTTCGGTGCATAGGCACAAACAACAGTCAGAGCCTTACTCCCCGCAACCCGCAGGCGCAGGGAGACGACCCTCTCGCTCCCCGGGTAGAACTCCAACACGGCGGCGCTCAGCCGGGGGCTCGTGAGTATCCCCACTCCCGCCCGGCGCCTCGCACCCTGGGCAACTCCAGAAAAGGACAAAGTCCAACCTTTCTCCAGGAGCTTGGTTCCAGAGCCAGTGCTGTGCGTGGAGGTGAGGCCAACTATATCTAGCTGGTACCGCTCCACCTCCCGCACCAGCTCCGGCTCTTTTCCCGCTAGCGAGGTGACGTTCCACGTCCCTAGAGCTAGTCTATGCCGCCGGCGATCAGCTCGCCCAGGCCCCCTGCCCGGCCTGCCGCCCGGTCCACATAGCACCCGACCCCGATGCTTATCCCTGCGGGTGGTGGGTCCACAGGGTGGCTGCTCCATGATGTTTCTTCGGGCTGAGCTCGACCGGGCCCCATGGGCGAAGGCCCGGCCACCAGACGCTCGCCTACGAGCTCCCCTCCCGGGTCTGGCTCCGGGAGGGTGCCCCGGTTTCCCTGGTCCGGGCGAGGTGGCCTTAGTCCGTGTGCTGCTATTCATCGGGGTTTTTGAACCGCTCTAGTCTGGACTCTCCCCTACGTACGACTAACACAAATGACAAAACAGCTTTTCATTTTAGTGGCGTTGACCAATTTAAAGACACAATAACTAGGGTTTTCAAGCTTGAATGGAAGGTTTTGGGGGTGGTTGTTGTGCTTTTATTAAGGCTTAGGGGACAAGCTCATCGATACGAAGTATGAAGCTGACATCATCCGGTTGGTGCTCATTGTGACAAAACAATGTAAAACAAATGGATAGCAGCCCAAATAGATAATAAAATGTACAGGAGCCAGCTTGTCTACCATAACGGTCATATGTCAAGATATTGTTGCTCTGAGCGCTTTTTCGCTGAAACGCTGGGTCGAAGCGCTCCTCAGCATCAAGAAAGGCGTTATGTGGACACAGGCCCTCAGATGGTTTGGTGTCATGATTATCTGTTGAGAATGTAGACAGCAATCCCATAGTTTACAAGGTACGGAGTACAATGCATTGCTTATAGTCCGGCAATTGTGATTTTGAACAGATCATTTTCAAAATGAATAAACCCCAATCCAATGTAATTATTCTTTCTCCTGCCAACACCAATGGCCTTGCTGCCACATTCATCACCTGTGTTGACCTACCTCATGCTCTGCATGAATGATATACTATATCTTGACACAGGTCATGTTCGATCAAATTTTGCCGGCTTGACGGACAATTTCTCTAATTTAAGGGAATAGCTGCTGCATGGTGGCCCGGCTAGATTAGTCATTAACTAGAAAACCTGTCCCAGCTGGTGCTCAAACTTCACAAAAATGCTTGAGGACTCTCAAAAGTATTTTGAGCCAGATCTCTGCGGGAGCCTGCCTCTCAAACCCCCGGCTCCAAAATGAAGCAAAGTTGGGAGTGAGTCAACAGTATAATCCAGCGAGACCTCAAGTCAATGACCCAGTGTAATTCACTTTAACAAATACCATGGAAAACAGACTGAAATCATGTTTCTAATGATATCTATCAAACATGGGGTCATCATTAAGCGTGGCAGTTGAAATCCCCGAAGAACTCCATTTGTTGCATGTTTGAACTGAGTAGTCGGGTCCTGAGTCGTCCGCATGCTGAAGCAGTTAAGAGCGAAGCTGCAATTCCTGACATTGATACAATCTTTGCAAGAGTGCAGGAGGGGGGCATTTGGAGAAAAAGTCTCACATGGAGGGGGTAGGGGGGTAGGGTCTTAATGTCTACAGGGACACAAGAGGCGGATAGAGAGATGTTGAGGCAGCAAAACAAACGAGGAGGACGGATCAATTACAGTGGAATGACTTGTTCGAGTCAATTGAAAAGCCATCTTCGGCGTACTTTGCTCATCAAATAGGGTGGGCTATAGTGGGGAGTGTATCTATCTATATGTATATTTATAATTTATGTAAAGCAAAAATTGTGGGAATTGTGTTATTACACACATGTAAAAATAGTCTTTGAACTGGCTGTGTAGGCTGAAAGCTTGTTTGGTAGGGCAGGGTATTTTATTTAGTTCTGATACTATTAAAAAAAAACTTTAGTCATACCTTACTTTGAGAAATATATTGACAATCTTTTTTGTTTTACTAAAAAAAAAGTTTTGCTGTAAAGTGCGGAAATATTAAAGTCAAACGGAATTTTCTTCCCGAGTGGACCTTTACCATGCCAGCGGTTTATTATTTTTAGCCCAACTTTTTCTTCACATCCTGTCAACACCAGCTGAGTTATCGGTAGTTCCTGAGGAAGGGGAAGGGGCTAGCTCACCTAGCGCTAAGTTTATACTCGCCGTAGTGAAGCCGGCAAAAATGACGTAATCACGACCAGCGTGAGGAGGCTCCCGCAAGTAGTTGTGGCACTCGGTCGTGCACCTCTAAACTTTTGTCAGTCGGCGTGTGCGATCACGTGACAAATAGTTCACTGATAAAAACACTATTTACATGTCTAGGGATTATACATATACATATATTTACTAAGCTTAATTATAGTATCAACGTCAGCCTCTACTAGCCTCTAGGGCTCCGCTAGCCCATGTCGATGTGTCCTTGGGAAAGACACATAACCCCAAATTGTAAATCAGTAACAATCTGTGAAGAAAATTGTGAATTTGACCAGACATCAGTACTTGACCTTTTTATGTATATGGACACATTCGTGTTGATTAAAAAAAAGTATTGAGGCTCTACACACAGCTCTGTTGTTGGGTTGCACCAATCACAGAAGCAAAACTGTCATAAATTACTGTGAAAATGTGAAACGGTGCTTTGAAGCTATTAGAAACTGGCCTTCGATTGTGGAAAGAAAAATAAACGTCAAATGAATGGTAGGGAAACTGAGAGTGAAAGAGCTTTCTGCTGAGCGTCCTCAGCTCTCATCTGCAAGTAATTCGGACCAACCTCCAGCACATGGAGTGACAAAGGTAGAGAAACCCTCCGGGAGCCCACGTGCACAGGCCTGGCCGCGTACGACTCCCAAATGTTTCTGTTCGCTCTCGTCTCTGGGCTGCTGCCAGCTCCGACAGCCAAGGAATGAGAAGGGGAATTCTGCCTCGGCCGATGGGAACAATCAGCCCAGATTCCCTCGCTCTTCGGCTTAGCGCACTTGATAAGATCCAGTAAAATAAGCACTCTGGTAAAATACTTTTGTTTCTGAATTATAGTGACGGTAGGTTTCATGCTGTAGAGGTCAGGCCTTTAATGGCAGCTTGCAGAGCAGCATATGGCTAGCACTACTCTGTGCACTAAAAATGTTGAAGCTCCTACAAAGAAGGGCCAGGCAATTTGAGGAAAAATGGTCAATGTTGTGATTTCAATTCAAATGATTTTTTTCCCCAAAACTGTCAGTTGGAGAAAAGACAGCTTACAAGTAAAGCCAGACAGTTTGCTGTGGGAAAATTGCGAATTCGGCCTCCAACTCAAGTTATTCATGTGATTAAAGTTTGTTGTCATATGCACAGTGATTACAATGAAGCAATCATTGGCAGAGGGAACCTTTTGTTCTCGGGCTTACATTGCAGCATATAAAAACATATAAAAGGAAAATCACGCAAGGAAAAATGAGAATCTAACACATAAAATAGTGCAGAAGTTGAAATATGGGTCAAATATAACATAAATAAAATACAAGATCAAATATGTTTGTTGTAAAGTGGTGTACAGTTATTATAAAACAAATTAACTGACCAACTATCATACAATATTATATTATAATAAGTATCCAGTAATGTAGTTATAATCACAAAATGTGAGCCACAGTAAATTGGTCTCATCTTTTAGATTTAGACAGTTTGAAGTTTAGTTCCAAGTAAATACTGAGTAAAAAAAAAAAGTGTATATATACATTTATTTTATATTATTATACACATATTATTATATACCTTGAACAATACACTAGTGATTGCAGTAGTGAGTGCTTTAAAAAAACAACTGTAAAATCAAATCTATGGTGAGTGCGGGCCGTGAATCGTGAGACCCCCCTCCCTCCCTCCCTCCCATTTAACCCACTATTGGCCACTTCAATAACCCTGTGGTTTCAAACCTGAACCATCAAACTTTTTTTGCATCACACATGGCACAGTTTAGTGTGTGTGTGTGTGTGTGTGTGTGTGTGTGTGTGTGTGTGTGTGTGTGTGTGTGTGTGTGTGTGTGTCTTTGAGACAATACCAAACAAAGAAGCTTGAGTCAGCAAAAGGCCCAAAAAATGTGTGGAACTATACGAGTGCACTTGTGTGTGCGGAACACACACACACACACACACAAACACACACGCTTTAAACCAAAAAAAACACAAGCTGTCTGTATTGCTTGCGTCCTTCACTTGGAGTGAGGGGAGAGGGGCGTATTTAGTAGCTTAAATTAAAGACCTCCCATGAGGTTTTTTTCAGTTGAGGGACCCCTCTTTAAACACCAAGCTACCAATTACCAGCAGCCTCTGGCCCAACCCATCTATTACCACATCCAGAGGAGAAGTGGGGACCTCAGCTGTCTCCCTCTCCTCCCTTTCATGTTCCCTCGCTCCAAAGCCTTGTAGGAAACCAGTGGCAGTGTTTGATGGTTACAGGACAGGCAGTTAAAGCCGTGGTTAGAGAAGGGGGGTGGGGGGGGGGGTAGAGCACTGCAGTCCATTCATTGTCTGACTGCTGCGCTGCAATTAGAAACGCACTGACAGACTACAGGCTGCTGCTAGACCAGTTGGCTACGCTGTGGTACAAAGCAGGTACATCAAGCAACTCAAGGCAATTAGTACGTATATATTACAGCCGTCTTTTTCCAAATTTCCAAGTTTTACTATGGCGTCATGTTGACATGAAATCATGTCTGGGGTCGAGTTTATCAAATCTGAAAACATTTTTAATCCCTTATTGAATCAAGATCAACATAAAAAAAGCTAACATTTAATTTCCAATGTTATATAATGTATTATTGGCTGAAATGGCAGTTTTAATGTAAGCCTGATTAATGTTGACAACCTGTAACTACTGACCCAAAACTGAGAAGAGCAGCAGGAGACGGGAAATAAAAATGTAATGTAGCTCAAGCAGAAATTCAGTCAGGAAGACACATGCCACACTCTTTGTCATTCATAATCTTAGTCTCTAATTCTAACTGCGATTACACCATCAGCTGATTGGGGGGCGTGCACTTTAAATTAACCAATCAGATTCTGCGCAGTTCCTTAAGCCAATCACATCGTTGTTGTCAAACTTTTAAATATGTTCCTCTCTGCTGCTGTCAGTTGTCATTTCAGCTCAAAACAGATGCAACCACCCCACCCCCTCCACCCCAGGCTCCTCCACCCTCCTCCACCCCAGGTTCCTCCACCCTCCTCCATCCCAGGCTCCTCCACCCTCCTCCACCCCCTCCACCCCAGGTTCGTCCACCCTCCTCCACCCAAGGCTCCGCCACCCTCCTCCACCCCCTCCACCCCAGGCTCCTCCACCCCCTCTACTCCAGGCTCCTCCACCCTCCTCCACCCCAGGCTCCTCCACCTTCCTCCACCCCAGGCTCCTCCGCCCTCCTCCACCCCAGGCTCCTCCACCCCAGCCTCCTCTGCCCTCCTCCACCCTGGGCTCCTCCACCCCGGGCTCCTCCAATCTTCATCGGGTTACAGCAACTTCCTTCTCCACCACCAGTGTCTGGACTCCAGGGGGATTCTGCCTTATTAGATATTAGCATCACTACCCCTTGCTTATCCTAATTCAGGATGGAGTCCAATCGCCAAAGACTTTGCACTATTCAAATATTGTGCAATTGTAATAAATTATTGTTCAACTCTATAAAAGTCTCTCCTGATTGAAATATATTTCGAACCCATTGGAATAACGGCTGAGGCCTACTGGCTTTACAGCAACTGACTCATTACTGTTAATGTTGATGTGGTATTAATGGAAGTTCAACTGGGAGATTCAGACAACTGGAACTGACACGACACAGCTGGGTCGCTTCAATAGAGAAGGGAAGGTCCTCTCATCACCACAGACCGGTGCTTCTTTAATTTCACAAATGATTTCTGGACAAGCCCACTGGGTTTCAGAGAGCACATTGACCAAAAAAACACTCAAGTTTCATTTAGGCCTTTACAACTGTTTACACCTTGAGCACGAGCAATGTTTGTCACAATCAAGGATTCAAGGATCATTTATTGTCATTATGCAAGACAGGGATGTACAACCAAATGTTTGAGCGCCAAGCATCACGGCGTAAACAGAGTCCACCTCCTCTCGTCCCACCGGAGTCCTGCGCTCTGTCCCGCCCCTCAAGTGCTGCTTGATCCAGGCTCGCCGCGATGGAGCCAGGTCTCTGTGAAGATGTGGGCTCAACAGTCACTGGCCTCCCCCTCGCCGGGTTCCCCTGAAGTCTAATTTCATCCATCCTATTCTCCTGCGACCGAACATCCGACTGCCAGAAGTACACTGGGTAAAAAAAAGAAGAAGGAGCCTTCTACCTAAATGTTTTGGACATAACTCATAAAAAAGACAGCGATGTCCCGAGCCAATCCGAAGGTTCGGTACTAGGGGAAGATCCAGGCATATTTTAAACCTAATAAAAACATGTCTTATTCACCCACGGGTGTGTAAATTGCACACGCACAGTGACTTACAGTGTCAATTGCGATCTTTTGAAAAAAAAAGAATTCTGACAATGGGTTTACTCTGACATGGATAAACTTGTTCCTGCAGAGATTAAAGGATTGCAGGCTGTGCTTCAACGGGTGCCTTGGTGTCGTTGTTGTGATCATAGACGCGTCACTGTAATTACCATCATCTTCTTCTTAGGATCTAGTAGGATTTCCAGTAGCTCTGGCGTGAAGAAGAAGAAGAAGAAGAAGAAGAAGAAGAAGAAGAAGGCGATGGTCAGATCCATTGAAGCCTTCCCCTGCTGCATTAGCTTGAGGCCAAAGTGATGGGATCCAGGAGCGATGCTACCCTCAGTAGTCTGCCAACTGGGAGAGTTGGTCACTGTTAAATGGGGGACCGTTATAAGTCCCTTCAACTCTGGGAGTCCCTTTAGGGAGACTTTACACTCACTACGGCTGGGATACTATATCAAGGATGACATACTCTCCAGCGGGAGGTGGTCCATAGAAGTCGGTATCATGCCAGGGAGCTTCCGCCTGAGCAGTGCTGCGCAACATCTGCCTCACAGCAGTCGGTCGGGTCGGGGAGGGTGGGTGGGGGGGGGGGGCGCGGCCTTGACCAGTGAACCGGTCCGGCAGGGCTGCTCTGGGCTGGGTGACGTACTCTGACGTACTATGGTAAGCATATTGCCTCACTTCCGGTTGCCTGCGTGTCTGTTGTCCGATAGCTTACTTTCACAGCTCCAGCTAAACCGAGTTAATTGTGTGATATTGTGTGATATTCTTCAGTACAAGCGGCTAAATCACCTGCTGTGCATCTTAAACACTAATATCACCTTCTTGTAGCGGCTTCTCGCTTAATCCTACAGTTCTATTTACACTTTGTTTGGTTTCTCTAACGGTAGCCACCGTACTCTAGCTCAGCAGCTAGCGATGGCTTCCCTATCTCCCTCTCCTTCTCCCCCTTGCTCAGTGTGTCACATGCTTAGCCAGTCCTCTGCCTCCCTTAATGATAACGGTACATGTAATAAGTGTAGTTTGTTTGCTAGGGTGGAGGCGAGGCTCAGTGAGTTAGAGGCACGGCTCCGCACCATGGAAGCTCAGTCGTTAGCCACAGTAGTTAGCCTGCCCACTCCCATAGTCGGTGCAGGCCAACCAGCCGTAGCTCCAGCTAGCTGTTCCCCGGCAGCCCCCGAGCAGCCAGGTGGCTGGGTAACTGTCCGAAGGAAGCAGAAGTCAAAGCAGAAGCACACGGTGCACCACCAACCTCTTCACGTTTCTAACCGGTTCGCCCCACTCGGCGAGACACCCGCTGAGGAACCGACTCTGGTTATAGGTAGCTCCATAGTCAGAAACGTGAAGATAGCGAAGCCAGGGGTCACAGTCACATGCATTCCGGGGGCCAGAGCGGGCGACGTTGAGTCCTATTTAAAACTGCTGGCTAAGGATAAACGTAAATACAGTAAGATTGTAATACACGTCGGCAGTAATGACTCCCGAAATCCGACACTCGGAGGTCACTAAAATTAATGTGGCATCGGTGTGTTCATACGCCAAAACAATGTCGGACACCGTAGTTTTCTCTGGCCCTCTCCCAAATTTGGTCAATGATGAGATGTATAGCCGCATGTCATCATTCAACCGCTGGTTGTCGAGGTGGTGTCCAGCAAACAATGTGGGCTTCGTTGATAATTGGGAGACTTTCTGGGGAAAACCTGATCTGATTATGAGAGACGGCATTCATCCCACGTTGGATGGAGCGGATCTCATTTCTGCAAATCTGACCAACTTTGTTTGGGGACCTAATCCATGACAACCCAGAGTTCAGACCAGGAAGCAGAAGCAGAGTTGTAGTCTTACACCCTTCTCTGCACTTCCATTAGAGCAGTTACCCACCCAAAACTATGTAGGGACTGTGTCTGCCCCACGGCCACTTAAATTAATTAAATCAAAAGCAACCAGAAGAGGAGTTGTACAAAATAATCTCATAAAAGTTAACACCACCAACGCAACAGTGCAGCAAAATAGGAGAATTAAATGTGGACTCTTAAATATCAGATCTTTGTCATCTAAAGCTGTTTTAGTAAATTATTTAATATCTGACAATCACATTGATCTATTCTGTCTTACTGAAACCTGGCTGTGTCATGAAGAATATGTCAGCCTAAATGAATCAACTCCTCCAAGTCACATTAACACTCACATTCCTCGAGGCACCGACCGAGGAGGTGGAGTAGCAGCTATCTTTGACTCGGGCCTATTAATGAACCCTAAACCTAAATTGAACTACAACTCATTTGAAAGCCTTGTTCTTAGTCTTTCACATCGAACCTGGAAAACAATACAGCCAATTCTATTTGTTATAGTGTACCGGGCCCCAGGTCCGTATTCTGAATTTCTATCTGATTTTTCAGAGTTTTTATCAAGTTTAGTTCTTAAAACAGATAAAGTTATTATTGTAGGTGACTTTAATATTCATGTGGATGTTGATAATGATAGCCTTAGTACTGTGTTTATCTCATTATTAGATTCAATCGGCTTCTGTCAGAGTGTACAGAAACCCACTCACTGTTTTAACCACACCCTCGACCTTGTTCTTGCATATGGCATTAAAATAGAACACTTAATAGTTTTTCCACAGAGCCCTCTTTTGTCAGACCATTACCTAATAACTTTCGAGTTTATACTACCAGAGTGTACACCGTTAGGCAAAGGTTTCTACACCAGATGTCTATCTGACAGTGCTGTAGCTAAATTTAAAGAAGCGATTCCATCTGTATTTAATTCAATGCCATGTTTCAATATAACGGAGGACTCCTGTACTAACTTTAGTCCATCTCAGATTGATCATCTCGTCGATAGTGCTACAGGCTCACTGAGATTGACACTAGACTCTATAGCCCCTCTAAAAAAGAAGATAATAAAGCAGAGGAGGTTCGCTCCATGGTATAACCCTGAAACCCGCAAAATAAAACAAACATTGCGAAAGCTTGAAAGGATATGGCGTTCCACCAATTTAGAAGAATCTCGGTTAGTTTGGCGAGATAGTCTTAAAACATATAAGAAGGCCCTCCGTAATGCCAGAGCACCCTATTACTCACTAATAATAGAGAAAAATAAGAACAACCCCAGATTTCTCTTCAGCACTGTAGCCAGGCTGACAGAGAGTCACAGCTCTGTCGAGCCGTGTATTCCTATAGACCTTAGTAGTAATGATTTCATGAGCTTCTTCAATGATAAGATTCTAACTATTAGAGACAAGATTAATGGTCTCTTGCCCTCAACCAGTGCCGATCTATCCTTGGAGGCAGCTATAAGCCCTGATATATGTATGGACGGCTTCTCTCTCATCGACTTTAAAAAATTGTCTTCAACAATTTCCTCTTCTAAATCTTCTACCTGTCTCTTGGACCCCGTCCCGACGAGGCTGCTTAAAGAAGTTTGACCTTTGATTGGCGCTTGTCTGCTGGATATTGTCAATCTGTCTTTACAAACAGGCCATGTACCACAGTCTTTTAAAGTAGCTGTGATTAAGCCTCTTCTCAAGAAGCCCACTCTTGATCCAGAGGTGTTGGCTAACTATAGACCGATCTCTAACCTTCCCTTCCTCTCTAAGATCCTTGAGAAAGTAGTTGCAAATCAGTTATGTGACTTTCTACAGAACAATAGTTTATTTGAGGATTTTCAGTCAGGATTTAGAAAACACCACAGCACAGAGACAGCACTGGTGAAAATTACTAATGACCTCCTAATTGCATCAGATAAAGGACTTGTCTCTGTCCTTGTCTTGTTAGATCTTAGTGCTGCATTCGACACCATTGACCATCACATCCTATTACAGAGATTAGAACATTTGATTGGCATTAAAGGCACCGCACTAGGCTGGTTTGAGTCCTATTTATCGGATCGATCTCAATTTGTATATGTAAACGATGAATCCTCGATGACCACCAACGTCAGTCACGGAGTTCCACAAGGTTCTGTGCTTGGACCAATCTTATTCACCTTATATATACTTCCTTTGGGCAATATTATCAGAAGACACTCCATAGACTTTCATTGTTATGCTGATGATACTCAATTATATATATCGATCAAGCCAGACGAAAGCAACCAGCTTGCTAAACTTCAAGCATGTCTCAAAGATATAAAAACATGGATGACCTGCAACTTCCTGATGTTAAACTCAGACAAAACTGAAGTTATTTTACTAGGCCCAGAACACCTCCGGAATCAACTATCTAATGCTGTGGTTTCTCTAGATGGCATTGCCCTGGCATCCAGCATCACCGTAAAGAATCTCGGAGTTGTCTTTGATCAGGACTTGTCCTTTAACTCTCACGTAAAACAAATCTCAAGGACTGCATTTTTTCACCTACGTAACATTTCAAAAATTAGACACATCCTGTCTCAAAGCGATGCAGAAAAATTAGTTCACGCATTTGTTACTTCTAGACTAGACTACTGTAACTCCTTATTATCAGGCTGCTCTAATAAGTCTCTTAAATCTCTCCAGTTGATCCAGAATGCTGCAGCTCGTGTACTAACAAAAACTAAGAGAAGAGATCATATTACTCCTGTATTAGCTTCTCTTCACTGACTCCCTGTAAAATCCAGAGTCAAATTTAAAATCCTTCTCCTCACCTACAAAGCCTTAATAGGTGAGGCACCATCATATCTTAAGGATCTCATCGTACCATATTTCCCCACTAGAGAGCTGTGCTCACTGAATGCGGGGCTGCTTGTGGTTCCTAGAGTCTTAAAAAGTAGGATGGGAACCAGAGCCTTCAGTTATCAAGCTCCTCTTCTATGGAACCAGCTTCCACTTTCAGTCCGGGGGGCAGACACACTCACCATATTTAAGAGTAGACTTAAGACCTCTTTGATAGCGCTTATAGTTAGGGCTGGCTCAGGTTTATAGTTAGGGCTGGCTCAGGTTTGCCCTGGTCCATTCTTTCCAGCCCCTTGATATGCTGCTATAGGCCTAGACTGCTGGGGGACAACTTAGGATACACTGAGCTCCTCTATCCTTTTCTCTCTCTCCTTCTGTATGAATTCATGTTCTATAAATTCACATTACTAACTCTACTTCTTCCCTCAGAGTCTTTGTGCTTTCTCGCCTCGCAGGTTTCCACGAATCGTGGTTGCATCTGGACCCTGGTCCTGCCTGCTGGTTCCTTCCGTGGAACTTGCTGACGCACATTCTTTTCTATTATGTGAATTCAACGTGTTGTAACTCTGTTATGCTGTTCATTCTGATCACATGACATCTATTTTCGTACTCTGTCCATCCTGGGAGAGGGATCCTCCTCTGCTGCTCTCCTGAAGGTTTCTTCCATTTTTCTCCCTGTTGATAGGGTTTTTTGGGGAGTTTTTCCTGAGTCGATGAGAGGTTCTGGGACAGAGGATGTCAGTGTGTACAGATTGTAAAGCCCTCTGAGGCAAATTTGTAATTTGTGATTTTGGGCTATACAAAAATAAATTGAATTGAATTGAATTGAATTGGGCTCCACGTGTTCACCCTGTGGAGTTGCAAGAACAAGATTAATTGTCGACCTTGGGAGCCATGAAGACCTGGGACGTGGGCCACCACACTTCATGATGAGTCGTGTGCCTTGAGGCTCCTTTCGTTTAGTTATGTATATTTCTAAGTTGCCTTTAAGTTTGAGTTGTGTTGTGCAAGTCATCTCTTTTTTTGGGGGGGGGGGCACATGCAGGCAGAGGAGGATGGGCTCATCATCTGGCTCTGTGGTGGTCTTCCTCCTCACATGCCCGGCCACAAGTTGCGGTCCCAGCTCCAGAAGATGAGGAGCCACCACGACTGGGGGCCACGTCAGCCAGCCACAGGACCGCCTCCTCGTGCATCAGGGAAAACCAGGGCCACGTGGCTGCCGTGCCCCCACATCTGTCGCGTCACCGTTGTCTGACTTTTGAGCTACTTTTATGATATTAAAGAAGGGATTGATCAGTGAGTGGTAGACCCACTAAAAACACTAGAATGTGATGCATTATGTAATAATCACATTTACTTTATATGGAAGTGAACTGAGCTCATTATAAATACAATATGTTGTATTTCCTCTTTAAATCGTCCCATTTTTTGAGCCCTGTGTTGAGGTGAGGCACAGAAAGTACTGGACCAACAGCGGAATGCAAGCTATTTTCGAGTTTAAGTCTTTTATTCACTGACGTAGCTCTTTGCTTGTCTGAGGGTGGGAGGCGTCCATCAGTGGATCTATCCAGCTCGGGTGGGAGTGCACAATAGAAATCCCCACCAATAAAATGGCCCAATCATTGTTTGTTCCATACACATTAGCCATATTTAATTAAAATGATAATTTCAGTCATGTTAAGTTGGCTATATTTAAATTTGTTGCTGACAGAAAATACAACCTAATGTTAAAAAATAATAATTTCAAAACCCGAGCCGTTTGCTGTAGTTTTTAAATTTATATATATATGTATATATATATATATATATAAAGATTATTCTTTAGCATTTTAGTGTTTAGTGATATATTTTTGTTTCATTCTGAACAATAACTGCAGTGGAAATATTTGCACTCTTTTCACTCTAATTCTTGTATGTATTACATAATAGAATATATACATTTTATATGTGTGTGTGTGTGTGTGTGTGTGTGTGTGTGTGTGTGTGTGTGTGTGTGTGTGTGTGTGTGTGTGTGTGTGTGTGTGTGTGCGAGATCCACATGCTACCTGGCATGGAACAGTCCATACTTAACAGAATTTGCTGGGAAATTTCTGTGAACTCACTTTCGCATGTCAGCAGAACTAGAAGATATGCCAGCACGTTTAACGATCCAGCTGTGTTATTGTTTTTTCAGAGTGCCCCTGGTTGCCCCTGGCGACAAAGGGGCTGCCATCGGGCTCTGACTCTTAATTGCTCTAAAGCAGATCTGATTTAAGGCAAATGAAATTCAGATACGCTGGGCTTGCAAGAGTGAACAGTTTCACCACTCCCCTTGCCTAATCTTAAGCACACGCAAACCGCGTTTCCATAACAAAAGCCATTCGTGTGTGTTATAGTAATCATTACAGAAATCATAGCTTGTGTTCTTCGGGCGACTGCGTGTGTCTTAGAAACAGTTTCCATTAACTAATCTCTAGGCTGTGTGTGTGGGGAGGGGAGTGGGGTGGTGGGGGGGGGTGGAAGTGCAGATTTCGAGCTTACCCTTACTCCAAATTCCGAGATTCCTTCAAAGATAAGCAGCCGGTCAGATGTTAACCGGGCAAGAAAGAAGCCACTAAACTCAAACTAGCTCCATGTGGATATCAATAGTACACACACACACACACACACACACACACACACACACACACACACACACACAGCCTACGTGTGTGTGTGTGTGTGTGTGTGTGTGTGTGTGTGTGTGTGTGTGTGTGTGTGTGTGTGTGTGTGTGTGTGTGTATTTGTGTATGTATTTCCTGTTGTGCTCTCTCTGTTTATTTAAATCATTTTCCTCACAGAGGGACTCTGACTAGTTGAGGCGTAGCTTACAGCTGTTCACACTGGTGCTGCTTCTTGAGACACAACGACCACAACCGGTGACTCACGAGCCACCTGAACCAATCCTGCTAAATCACAGGCACAACTGCTTTGCACTCAGATTGCAGTTCCAAACCACACTTCACACTACACACAATTCCCCAACATGTTCACGTCGTACACCCTGCCATTCAGAAATGCCCAATTTAAATGTCTTACTCTCCACTCTGACTCCTCACGAACACGTGTTGCACAATTGTTCAATTAGCAATCAGAGCTTTAGCGATAAACTGGGCCACAGGCGAGCCCTTCTGTTGAATCCTTCAATGGACGCCAACATCGGAGAGAGAGCCATAGCATTGTGTTTGTTGGGACGTATATGGGATTCAAGAAAAAAATCCAACATATGTTGTTCATAATACAGGTTATTTGAGTGTAAAAACATAGATGAGTAAATATTTTACAACAGTTCTGTAGTGTGTATTATGAAAAGTCATTCATTGCTGTGTTTGTGTCGATTGAACACAAAATGTCGTTTTGAATTCAGTTCAATTACATATTACCTTCAAGGGAAACTTCCTTTGAAATGATTGTAATATTTTATTTTGCTTGTAAATTGCCAATTTCCCAAATGTGTAGAAAAAGCTGCGAGGGCCTGACCCTCTTAGACCCACTGTGACATCCAAAGACTCTATATACGAAGTGGACTAGTCATGGGGACGTCCCCCATTTGTTCGTGGACTGATGTTTAGAAGCCTCGAGTACGGCGAAATTTCGTTGTCGCCATCTTGGATTACGGTTGTCGCCCCCCTGCTGGTTAGTAGAGAGAATGCAAGTTTTGAGACACTTCCTCATCGGCTTCACTCGGCAGAACCGGAGGTTGCTGCCTGGCTGTAAACAATTGAACAATAACAGATCATCATCATATTGATAGCAGGGTGAAATATCCGGTACCAAGTTTGTTACAAAATCGTCTATAGCTGTGCAATACATATTCTTAAATATAATACATCTATAATACTCCTCTTGATTCCCTGACCAGCTAAACAAATGATCTTATTCCTATACTTGTAAGTGTTTGTGCTTTTATCACATGAAGCTTTTATTGTTTTCTTTACAACACATCAGAGCTTTTAATTGCTTTGAGTTTTCATTCTGTTGTTGCAAAAATAATTCCCCCCTGGAATCTTTTGTTCTGGCACATTGCAAGCAATAATGTGACTTACTTGAAATTAACTGAAGGGATACTCAAAGCAGCAATAAAGTCAAAACAGTCTGTCTGCAATATATTCCCCATCATTTCACAACCCTGCTGGAACAAAGCACAATTATCTTCATACCTGCAAACTTGTCGCTTTTCGGCATCAAAATATGTCATCCACGTGAATCGTTTGGATCCGAAGAGTTTTTGTTTGGAGGGGGGTTGGGGGGGGCGGGGTCAACTGGCCGACCAGCATTTCTGAGATTGGAGTGAGACGAGGAGAAAAGGTGATGTCGTGATCTTGAGCAATAAAACATCTTTGATGTGACGTGTCGAGTCTTGGCCAATCAACGTTAAGATGTCTACAGCGTCTTCATTTCCCTCCAACTTTTCATCCTTGTTATTATTATTATTATTATTAGGGCCCGAGCACTGACGTAGTCGGACTGGAGGACCCATTGTTCTTAAAATGTTTGTTGTTTACTAAAAGTTGGGGCTATGTATGAAACCTCAATCCCGTATTGGTTCTGTCCAAAATGTTTATTATTATTATTACCGTACGTGTTTCGGCGCAATCTATGTTCTTAATCAGATCAGTTTAGAGTTTTGGTCAGAACAATCAAAAGACCGTAGTTATAAAAGCTTGAGGTTTCATCAAACCACGTGGATGTGGTGTGGCGACCAAACATGGTTTGCCGCAATGTGAAGTTTGGTGCCTGGGCGTAAACAATTGAACCCCACCCAACTCCCCTCCCGGTGTCACCTTTTTCACCCCTTATGAGTTTGCAAGTATGTATCTTAATCTCTTTTAAAAAATGTCCAATCTTGCCATTATATACTTAAGTGTGCGTGCGTGCGGATTCACTTTGACTGTGCTGAGAGGACATGTCAGGACATCCTCAGCTGCAATCCACAGCCGTACATCACGCAGCCTACGGAGCCTCATTAAACGACGAGCTGAGGAAAAGGAAGAAGAAAAGGAATCAACGATGTGTCCGAAGCAGCCAAGCCTTTCATGTGGTTTCATTACGCACTGCAGGTAACGCCATTACGACAAGCGTGGGATCGCTATGTGTCGCCATGGCAGCCCACACTGCACGCATGGCTGTTGTTTGACTTGGTGCATGTTACCTAGCAACACACACACACACAGACACACACACACACACACAGACACAGACACACACAGACACACAGAGGGAAACCCTTTACGCGTGAGCAAACGTTGTGATGTCAAAGTATCATATTTCTATGAACACACACACACACACACACACACGCGCACACGCACACGCACACGCACACACACACACACACACACACACACACACACGTGATGAAACACACCACGCTGGGTTCAACGAAAAGAAAGGCGTGTGTGTGTGGGTGGAAGTTGGACTAACTGAAGTTGACTGTTTGTAATAGATTGTTAAGGGCACTCCGGAAGTCCTGCAGGTCGCACACACACACACATCAGGTGACCCCTCACACAGTCACACACCTTTGGTTGTTAAAGTTTGAGTCAAAGTGAAAAGATGAGTGTAGAAACCCCAGTGTGCCTTGTGCTTGATGTCTACGTTTGAGTTGTATTTTGGGTTTATTTGCAGTAATTGTTGTGTTCTACACTTTATATGTCTGCTGCGTTTATAGCAACAGGTGGCGCTGTTGTAAAGCACGTACCAGCTGGGCCCTGCATACAGAGGCTGCATCGTACTCTGCCAGCTACTGACAACTGTGGTTTTACTTTACCTTATTGTACTTTATGTTTCCTGATAAAGGCCTCAGGCTGCAGTGAGGCCTCACTGCAGCCTGAGGCCTCACTGCAGCCTCACTGCAGCCTGAGGCCTCACTGCAGCCTGAGGCCTCAGGCCTCACTGCAGCCTGAGGCCTCACTGCAGCCTGAGGCCTGAGGCCTCACTGCAGCCTGAGGCCTCACTGCAGCCTGAGGCCTCACTGCAGCCTGAGGCCTCACTGCAGCCTGAGGCCTCAGGCCTCACTGCAGCCTGAGGCCTCACTGCAGCCTGAGGCCTGAGGCCTCACTGCAGCCTGAGGCCTCAGGCCTCACTGCAGCCTGAGGCCTCACTGCAGCCTGAGGCCTGAGGCCTCACTGCAGCCTGAGGCCTCAGGCCTCACTGCAGCCTGAGGCCTCACTGCAGCCTGAGGCCTGAGGCCTCACTGCAGCCTGAGGCCTCACTGCAGCCTGAGGCCTCAGGCCTCACTGCAGCCTCAGGCCTCACTGCAGCCTGAGGCCTCACTGCAGCCTGAGGCCTCAGGCCTCACTGCAGCCTCAGGCCTCACTGCAGCCTGAGCTGTTGGGAGTTTTTGGGGAACCTGCACAAGTTTGTTCACCGGACTCTGACCTGATGGCCCCAATGACAAACATCAAGAATAATATAGAAAAAAAATAGTCTTCTCCCCCTGATGGTCTTCTTTTCTTATGAAGGTCCTATAGAGGAATCTGTTTTACACTGAAACCATTTCATAATCAGTTAGACGTGAAAAATACACATACTACATATACTATATGTAGTATGTGTACTACGTATACAAAAGTAACAGTCCCCCCCCCACCCCCCCACCCACCCCACCCCCCGACATTCCCAATCTCTTCCGAGATAGTTTTTTCCCCGGATCACAGATGCTTCCTGGCTATAACCCGGGGCGAGGCCAGATTGAGCCTCAAAGCGGCTCCTCAGACACCTATGGGTGACGTCGCGGAGGCTACATCCATATTTTATACAGTCTACGGTTTAGACATTAACACCACACAGAAACACACACACACACACACACACACACACACACACACACACAGTGACGGTGAATAGCAGCAGCATGAGTCATCCAGAAGCTCACAGTTCCAGAAGCTGTCCCCATACACAAACTAATCTGCACACACCTGTGCATGCAGGTACACACATATTTGCAAGCAGGCCGAGGTGCTCACACGCTCATGCTAGGCCCACAGGGGCACACAGGTTTCCATGTTCCTGCGGTCGTACCCAAGCTTGTTATGCGAGTTACGCGGGCCGCCTCTCACGCTTCGCCCCGGGCAATAAGACGGCTCACCGCAACAAGCGTGTTATTAGAACATGCAGTGACTTAATACAGTTTACCTCCCGTGCCCTTGTCCTCAAGTGACCTGACCCGGTGCAAAAGCTGATTTCGCACTTCCAGTGATGACAAAAAAATTGAAATACAGTACAGTACCTGGACATGAGAGAGACATTGTATAAAATAATAAAAATCCTCAAATTAAAATGTCCATAAAACAGAAATTCTTGAAACTGGTACAAATGCACAGACAGAAGAGATATTAGGCAAACTTGGAAGCCTGGAGTAAGGAAGTAAGTAGCTGAATTCTTAATCACATATCAACCAGGTTACAAAGATTGCTTTTTATTATTTAAGAAATGTTTCTACAATTAGACCCTACTTTTCTTTGGAGGATGCTAAAAAGTGTACTTTCTCATCTAAATTACTCTAACGCATTCTATACTGGATTACCTACACACAACATTGAAGGGCTGCAACTTGTTCAAAATGCAGCAGCAAGAATTTGAAAAAAAAGGAAAAGAGAACATGTTACACCAGTACCGGCGCCATGACGCCGGCTACCTATAACGTTGAGGATTGATTTTAAAAAATCTTCTATTTGTTTTTGAGGCGTTAAACGGTTTAGCACCTCCATACCTCTCAGATGGCTTATTTGATGTTCCAGACTGTTCCCGTAGGTGGTCTGGGCCACGCGGGCCCTGCAGAGTTCCCTGATGGTAGCCTGTGTCTACAATGTGCAGCAGTAACGTACGGTAGGTTAATGCGTGGCAGGTTTCCTCTCTGGGGTCTCAGACACAGGAGGCTGATGTAATGTGGTCAGAAATGGGGAAAGCTTAAATGTCAGTTTTAAACCCTACCATTTACCCCAACAACTATAATCAGCCTGCTTATGCTGACACATGGGTACAAAGGCACACTAACGCACACAAACGCACACACACCGCCACTACGACAGTGTTTATTTTTTGTTTTACAGAATTGTTTTTGGGGTCATTTTGGCCTTTATTTGACAGATTACAGTGTAGAGCCAGACGATAAATGGGAGAGAGAGAGAAAGGAGGACGATATGTTACAAATTTGTGACCACGGCTGATCCAAGGACTTCCTCCGAGAGTGACTGTCATGGTGGGGCATGCAGATGCGGTGGCCAGTTGCTCCAATGCACTTTACGACATTTTTGTTTACATTTTTGTTGTCTTTTAGCCATTATTACTGGAGCACGTACTGCGCCACTGAGAGCGGTGTGACCGGGCTGGGAAGAGGGCCGGGATAAGATATAGGCTGGCCCAACTTGGAACTCGGGAAGTCCCAATACCAGCCTGGCTGACGTCCGGTGGGTTCCGTGCCCAGAGAGCGCAGGACTCTGGGGGGACATTGGGAGACTCTATGTTGTATCGGTGATGCTTGGTGCTCAATCTTAGTCAGAGTTGCTGACATTGTTTCCTTGAATTCACCAGTGTTGTTTTGCTGTTTATATTCCTCCTAATGCAAATAAAACAAATGCACTACATGAATGCTCTCTTTTCTTTTTCTGTTGCATATAAATACTACAACTACACTTCATTGTGCAAAGTTGTACAATGGCTATACATGAACTTACTTAGTCATCCTTGGCTCAGTGCGAGTGTGCCTGGAGTGAGGCCAGGGGGCTTCCCTTTTTCCATAGTTGAAAAAAAGAAACCTTGAAACTTGAATCAAATCTATTTACATCGAGTTGTTATGATTAGGCACAAACCAGCATGCAATTTACAGACGATTCCCCCCTTTTTTTAAATAAGAGTGTAGGCCTTGGTGCCTCTCAAGTCCTCGCCGGGGGAGAGGGGGGGTAAAAAAAAACTTTTGTGGAAAAGAGAAAGTAAATATAGAGCACCCGCACCACATAATGACATCTACGAATGCCAAAAATAGACACACGGTGCTAGAAAGAGAGGAGGGTGGTGGTGGTGGTGGGGGGGGACCCCACATGTGGCACAGACTCTTTCTTTCTTTGTCGTTTCCTCAAAGCCTTAAACATTATGCTGTGCACGTTTCTGAAACTCAAAAAAGCAAATAAAATCCACCACAGAAGCAGCGCTGGAATATGTTTCTTGTCAGAAATAGGAGGGGATGACATTAAATGCATTGTATCTATACAAGCACAGTCAACTCTGCTAGATAACAGCTTTAGGCTGGTTATCATACAAACCTGACTTAAAAGCCCAAGCAGAGCGTGAGTCACTGTCTCAAAAACACCTCCATGAATTTTAACAAATACATCAGGGATATCTGGAATGAATGCATCTTTCTGACACTGTTTATACACACTCTCACTCTTTCTTTATCCCACTCCTTTTTTTTTTTTTTTATAAATCTTTTTATTGATTTTGCATATACATTGTACAGGAGTGGGGAACAATACTACCCCCAAAAATTGGGATATACAGAACATTACATTAATTATTGAGTCGCTTGGAGGTAGTGTGACTGTGACAAACTGTCACTGAACACAGTTAGTTAGTTCACTAGTTGGATTGCAGCATCGTTCAAATAAGTAATGAAAGGCTTCCAGGTCTCTTCAAAGGAGTCACTGGAATCTCTGAGTGCGAATCTGATCTTTTCGAGTTTTATGTGATTTAAGATCTCTTTTAACCGACTGTTATGTGTGGGCGCGAGAGTGTGTTTCCACTTGAATAGTATGAGGCGTCTAGCTAGAAGTGTCGCAAAGGCCAGGGTGCGTCGTCCTGTCGAGGGCAGGTCAGGTATTTCAGGTGGTTGAATTCCAAATAGTGCTGTGAGGGGTTCGGGATCAAGTTTTACACCCAGTACTGTCCCCAGTGTAATGAATATTTGTTCCCAGAAATCTGTTAAGTTTGGGCACGACCAAAACATATGGGTGTGGTTGACCGGTGACTGTTTGCACCTATTGCAGCTGTCATACATATTTGGGTAGGTTTTAGCCAGACGGGCATTTGTGTAGTGTAAACGAAACAAAACCTTGCATTGCAGCAGCCCGTGTCTAGCACAAATAGAGGAGTGAATTAAGTCCAGGATGCGATCGGTTGTCAGGTATTAGTTCACCAATTTCTTTTTCTAAATAAATCTCTTTGGTCGCAATTCCCCTAGTTCACAGTGTTACCCTTAGCAGGTGCAGGCATCAATTGTAAACAGCATATTCGTATCAAAACAGATAAAAAATATATCAAAAGTGTTATAAGGTGCATCAACAACTGACAGTTTAATAACAATGTAAAATACTAACTGTAAAAAACAACAAAAAAACAGTTTAACTCAGCGCTAAAGTCTGGAAGACAACTGCCTCTGATAGTGCAAACCGTAAAATAAATAAAGTGCACCGGGGAGTCCGCCGAGCTTTCGCTCCCCGGTCCAGCAGGTCCATGCCAGTGCGGCACAGCCAGAATAAACAATGCCCTGTCCAGTGCAAAACAACGACGTGAAACAAGCGAGTCATTGGTAGTAAAACCTGATAATATAAAAACACTGAGTTGCTACCCATGAAAACGGAACACGATGATAATAACAACACACTCTTACCGACATAGCCGGGCCTGACTGAGTGTAGCAACATAACTTTAATCAGTTAACTAGCCGCTCTGGCTAGCCGATGTCTGTGCATCCTTTTAGTGGTTTTACCCTCGTTATGGGTCCCGTCGTGCTCTGGCAAAGGTGGTGGCTTCTTCGGCTGATGAGAAACGTCTCTTATTACCCTCTTAGTCCGTGATTTGGAGTCTTGCCGAGTATAGCAGAGCTGGTCGCAGGCCCAGGTTGTATAGTTCAGCCATGACGTCGCGGTAGGCCGCACGCTGTTCCAAAACATCGGGGCAGTAGTCCTCATAGATGCGTACCGGGGTGCCTTTATATTTGAGGTCGTTCCTGCGTTTTCGTGCTTCTCGGATCACCAGTTCCTTGGTTTGATGCCGATGAAAGCACACAATCACCGGTCTGGGTCTGTCTCCTTGCCGTGGTTTAGCTGCAAATGTACGGTGAGCCCGGTCCAGCTCTGGGGGGGTCTCAAGCACTTCGACGCCGAGTATTTCCACCAGGGCTTCGGAAAAAAAGTTTGTGGATCTGGGACCTTCAACGGATTCTGGCAACCCGATGATTCTCAGGTTGTTTCGTCGGCTTCGTCCCCCCAAGTCGGTGTTTTTAGCTCTGACGTTAGCACATAGCTCGGTCAGGACAGAGCACGAGGATTTGAGGGCCTGAAAGCGGTCTTCGTTGGAGTTGGCGTTGATCTCCAGGCTCGCGATTCGTTCGCCTTTTTCCGTCACTGTGGCTTGTATCACATCTAGTCTGGTCTCGAGAGATGCAAACGCAGATTTTAATTTGGTAGAGAGGGCCGATGCTATGGACTTGCGGTGTTCTTCCAGCAGGCCGGTCAGAGCTGACATGCTAACCTGACTAGCCCCAGGTGCCGGCTCGTTTTTTTTTGCCTCTTCCCTCCTGCTCGGTTTAGTTTTGCTGGTCATGGTTTAGTTTAAGGACAGCACCTGCCTTTGCACAAGCTATTAGATAAAGTTTTGGGTCGAAGAAAAGTTATAGTAAAAAAAGTTGCGGGATAGTGCGACGTGTGCGACTACTCCATACCGTTCTCCACCGGAAGTCATCTCACTCCTTTTTAAACTGATTTGGATGCAGACAACTTAACTTTGTTTTTAATGTTAATAATTATGTCAGTTTGTAAACCACCTGCCTCTTCAAGCCACTACCAGCTAAGCTTTTTTTTAAGATTTCTGGCCATATGGGACCTATATTGGTTACTATTGTCAACTTGTCTCTTGCACTTCCCAAATTATCAAATTAAGGCCTGCTCGTCTGCTGCGGCAGACTGGATGTCATACAATTGCTTGCACCTCAATTCAGATAAAACTGAGAGGCGTGTCATTGGCTCAGTTTTACAAAGACAGCAGTTTGATCAATTAATTATTGACAACAGTGTGATAATCCCAAATTTGACGCTAAAGAATATTGGTCTTACTTTCAAAACAACCCCCTCTTTTGATCAGCACATGATAAAAGAAATGAAAGATAACACCCAGACCGCCTTCTTTCATGCAATCTGGCTAAACTCAGGCCTCCTTTATCCATGGCTGATGGAGAGATCCTAATTCACACTTTTGTATCATCCAGACTTGATTATGGAAACATCATGTTGTCAGGTCTGTCGTGTGCCAGTACTAAAAGTCTTCAAATGGTTCAGAATGTCGCAGCTAGAATCCTAACGACAACTAGAACATTTTAACATATTACACCAGTTTTAGCTTCCCTTCATTGGCTCCGTGTCCAGACAGATGTCATATTATATTTTAATGTGCTTCTGATGAACTACACAATTCTAAATTGATCTGATCTCCTTGAACCTTATAATTCTCCAATTATATTCCAATGAGAACTCTTTGCGCTCAGAATGCAGGGCTCTTGTTTGTCCCTAGAGTAAAAAAGAAGTCGGCAGGCCACAGGGCCTTTTCCTATCCTCTAGAACAGGGGTGCCCAATAGGTCGATCGCAAAGGTAGTGCGGGTAGATCGCATGCCATTCAAAAAAAATGAGACGTTAGCCTACCATCCATCCTCCCTACGGCATTTGCCACTTGATTGACATACAGAGCAGCCAGTCCGAGATCACGTGTTTTCTAACACACGGGTCACCACACATGCGCAGTCAACCGCACGAGCTACTGCAAAACTCCAGCGAGCTAATTAGTTAGCCTTCCAATTTATCGCGGACTGCGAGTGTTTCTCACTGCAATTGGACGAGTCTACGGACGTAAGTGACACAGCCCAGTTGTGCATTTTTATTCGGATGGTGTTTACAGACATGACTGCAAAAGAAGAGCTGTTAACAATACTGCCCATGAAAGAACACACTCGGGGAGAGGACATTTCTCAGTCTTTATCAACAAAACCCAGCTCCCAGTGTGCAAATTAATGTCAATCACCACGAATGGTGCACCCGCAATTTTTAACTGATCTGACCAACATGTTGAATGAGCTTAATTTAGAGCTGCAAGAAAAAGACAAAACCGTGGTTGATATGATCAGCTCAGTTAATGCTTTCAAACGAAAAATGCAACATCTGTCCTCAAAGCTGCAGCGCCATGATTTGGGGAACTTCCAAAACCTCGCGTCAGAGCTGGAGACGTAACGGAAGGCGTGTGCGCGCTACACAGAGCAGCTTGACAAGTGTCTGTCAGAGTTTGACAAATGCTTTCAAGACTTTGCTTTACTGGAGCCAGTCGCTACATTCATGTGCTACCCATTTCGGGAAGACATTGAGGTTGATTCACTCACATCAAAAATTGCAATGCTGTTTCACCTGAACTCATCTGGAGTGGAGGACGAGATGTTGACACTACAGGCTGACATTCAGCTGAAGTCCAGAGCTCACCTTCTTGACTGCATTATTTGGCTCTACTTATTTATGTGAGTCATCCTTTTCCCACATGAAAAATATTAAGTCCAAACACCGTTCCACCATGACTGATGACCGTTTGGAAGTCTGCCTGAGGCCCAGCAGCTACTGTCCGGACTATGCAACCCTGGCTGATTCCATTCAGTGCAAGTCATCAGAGTAAAATGTAATGACCAAAAATGTACAGAATTGTATTGTGTCATAAGGGTTCATGCAGTTATGCAAGGTACGCCAATATTGTAAGTATAAAGTATACTCGGTATATTTATACATTAATAATGTTAAATATCTAGATATATATATCTAGATATTTAGCATTATTAATGTAGGTAGATCTTTTGGACTTGGTCATTTTAAAAGTAGCTCGCAAGCCAAAAAGGTGTGGGCACCCCTGCTCTAGAATAACATCCCCATGGACATCCAACAGCCTGATTCTGTGGAGGCCTTTAAATTCAAACTCCAAACTCATACTTTTGCCTTAACTTTCAATTCATTGCTTTTGCGTTCATTATCTGGCTGGAGGGTCACTCTGAGCCTCCTAAAGTTTTAACTCCATATTTCCTGAAATCTCAGAGAGTTTAAACCCCACAATAGTCTTTATTTGAGATTTGACAGTAGACAGATGACAGGAAATGATGGACGGTAGATATGGGAGAAGGCTTAACCCAACCTCGGGATGATGTGGTTCATGGTCGCAGCCCTAACCCCTAGACCACCAGGGCTCCCCAGAGGAACTAAATGTAGTCCCGCTTTCCTCCAGCCTAAATGCAGGTGAAGTTCCTGATTTCCTTAAAAGGTTTTTGGTCCCCCGGGAAAGTTCCTGTGGTGAAAAAACACCCTAGAAAGTCTAGGCTTACAAAACAGCTTGGCTACTTTTTATTTTCCGTCAGAGCCAGAAGAGTCAAATGTGACACAGGCAGACTCAAAGGGTCTCCGCAAAGCCCCCACAAACAACAGCCAGCTTTCTTACAAATCACACATGGTTAAATAAGTTAGACATCCTTCAGTGAGTTCCTTGACACAGGAGCTATTGTGACACATTGTCAAACATGATACATGAACACAAGGGGATTAAGAATGGATTGACTTTTACAACAGACTCTTAAATGTCTTTGTCTCCCACGGCTGGTTTCTGATTAATGTCTGTTCTGCCTGTGAGTCACATGGCAAACACCAGGGCACATAGCTAAATCAATAACAGGCGCAGTGAGGAGTCCTCACTATAAGCGCTAAAGACATAAAATCGAATGTGTCACATTTGTGTGAATCTGTGGGTAGAGTGAACCACTGACAGCGTTAGGGGATCGTTTTCTTGTGGAACCATGAGCACAGAATTCTATTCAAAACTTCGGATTTTAATTGAACTGCACAGTGGGATATTATGATCACATATTTTAAATCTATTTTAAAGTGATAGTCTAAAGGTTGTTTTATAGTCTTCTCCACTCTACCTAGAAATCCCTTTTAAATTTAGATTTGTTTTGCGGTGTATTTGCTTTCAAACAGTTAAGGTGAAAAAGTTGAGTCTCAAGTGAGGGAAAAAATAGAAAAGACCCTAATCAGATTTTAAAATCTGTGCTTTTTACACTATCTGCACATGGCTTCTACGATATGGTATGTTAGCCACCGATTATGGTTATGGCAAATGAACTATGCTTCAGGGTACGTAATAATAATGCTAACTAGCATATATTGCAGGTCAGGTTTACTTTTTGGCCCTTTTTGGCCCTTACACACTTCCTTCCTGCATTGGGACGAAACGGGTTAGGGGATATAGATCAAAACTGGTGTACCGATATGCTAGTATGAACATTTTTGATCATCCTTTTGCGAGTGCTTGGAGACAAGGTAAAGAGAGCATAAGTCACTGGTGAAGAAAGTAAAAAGCTCAAGTAGCTCAGGCGGAAGAGAAACCAAAATGCATGGCGCTTTGCTTACAGCCATAACTCAGCGTTTGCAATGAACTTCCTCAACACTCTTCTTGCAAGTATGAGGACACAGAATCAATCAAATGTTAATCGCCACCTATCATGTCTATGTCTCATCGGCAATGAGAAATGCATGACATGTGATTTATTATGTCTTCTGTCAGATCGCCTTTGATGAGTGACAGTATCCAACTAGTTGCTTTTGTTGCTTTTCTAAATGAAATGAACTGTCAAGAAGGGTGTTTCCAGTAACCAAGCGCAACTTCTTTCAGTTTCTCTCAGTCTTCTGATAGCAATGACAAATATTGCACACTTGGACACAAAGGACATCCTTTACTTCTCTGAAAGCACAGAAATACACACACATCAGCGCAATGCACCCTCATGCTGCAGGCTGTTGGGGTCAACTGAATGAAGCAAGCGTGACGCTGCCCTCGCTTCCTTCCCAAAGGACCCCTGAGCTGACTTAAGTGCCTGTATGAGCTTTACTCATTGTAACCAAATATTCCTTAACCATTTCAGTAATAATTAATAATCAATAAATGACAATATAGGGGGTGTCCATGTCCAGTTCCTATTATTTTTTCCAACATTAATGTGGGCCCCACACAAAGCAAAAAAATATAGATATATAGGTGTTTACAAACAGATGCTACAAAGCAACGCCAGGTGAGTCCTATTAATGGCAGCTCCTCTAATGGTGACAGTTGTTGGCTGTAACACGTTTCTCACTGTACTGAATTCAGAAGGTCTCGATTTCTTCAACTTCCTGAAATATAATTTTTTTAATTAAATTTGGAGATCAGCGTTCCACACTGATTTTAGGTATGTGTATCTACTCTGTATCTAACACATGTATCTTACATAGAAGTAGTTAAACTGCATCAAAGCTATTTTTTCTAATATTGAACCAACTTCATTCCAAGTCAGTGCTATTATTGTAAAAAATATATATTATGATGTATATATATATATGTATGTATATATATATATATATATATATATACATACATATATATATATATATACATATATACATACATATATATACATATATATGTGTGTATATATATGTGTGTGTATATATATATATATATACACATATATATATATATATATATATATATATACATATATATATATATAAGCCTAATATTCTGTAATTTATGCGGTAATTCAATAGTATAATTGATAATTAATTATATAAATTACTATCAATCCACACTTAATTCTAACATCCCTGGACTATCATGCACCTACAAACATAGAATTATCCATCTGTCTAGCACTAATGTACTACACTGTAGCATATTAATATGCTCATGGACATAGTTGTCGGCCTAAAGCCACATCGACTCCTCACCCTGCAGCAGAGACGTCGTAGGCATCAAAGGATTGGTTTGTGATGTCGCCGTCATAAGGAAGTGACCGAATGAATGAATGAATGGTGGTATCACTGACAGATCCTGAGCAGATTTACAGAAAGCTCCGTTGCGCTTGAACGTCTGAGATTCTTGTGAAAATGGAGCTTGTGTGGACGCTCCCACACTACTTGTTCAATAAAAGAGCTAAGATGCTGAAAAGATATTTGATTCAGAAAACTGTAACGCAACAATGAAGCTGCTGACAAATGCAGTTAAACTAGTAACCCCGCTACTTGGAGGGCTTCTCGTGCCCAAAAACTGGCTCCAGGTTTACTGTGTCCACGGCTTTGTGCTTAGTTTGGGAGTGTGGAGCAGTAAAGCACACACAAGGAACATAAGGTGGGTCCTGCTTCATTACCGGATCTTGAGGATATAAATTAATGATGTTCCCTGTGGCAAAATGTACTTCTGTGCTCTTCAAAATTTCAGTCTTGTACTTACATGTTGGATATCCCTAAATTAATTGTTTTTCAGAGAGTGGGAGGAATGAAGGGGGGCAGGGGGGGATTAAGACCTTGAAGTGATGCAAGACTTCTAAACGGTGTTGTACCAAGAGTCTGACATTTCTTTCCGTTTTCAGTGTTTTTTTTGTAACACACACATATTACTGCCAAATCTAACTTTAAGCTTCTATATATACTGAATATACTGTTAACTAACATGTATACATGCATATGCTGTGTGCTAGATATCCACGTATTTATTGAACATTTATCATTCAGTATTTATTCCAGCATATTATTGTCTCAAAGAGGGAGCAAATTCCTGGTATGTGAACTAATAACTAGCCACTATGATTCTGATTTCAGAAGGTGGCTCAAAATAGATAGCTTATGTGACAAACGTCAGTCTTCATGCTAATTTTTTATTGATTTGATGAAGAATTTGGATCAGATCTGTATCCTGCATTTATGTAACTGCGTCTCTGAGTCCTGTTGGACCCGTTTTCCAGTATTCATGGTAGATCTTTGCCACCTTGCCACGAAGCTGATGAGCCATCAGATGGTCAGCCATGATGTTTCCTGTTTGATCGTCCCATCTCAGCTTCCCCCTGCGATTGTCCAAATTGGGGTTTTCTCGCAGAGACGCCAGTGAGCAACCAAATTCAAGCTTTACAATGCTTCTCTTGACAGTCCAGTGTCCTGCATAGAATCACGTACAGTATTGCCATACGAACTCTGCGAATCCCACAGTAACTTCTCAGGTTCAGGGCTGAGGACTAAGTAACCGAGTCTTCCATCTCTCCAGCAGATTCCGCCGAACAGGCAGCCATACCGGATTCCATTTGAACTCAACACTTGTGGTCCGGTGCTTTGCGTACACAGCCCCCACACTGAATAGTTCCTGTGTAAAACAAGCCAAAATAAACTACATGCATATAAAAATCTAAGTCTAAGTGGGTTCATATATCAAACTAATAGTAGCAACTGTGAAAGAGACCACAAACTTATATTGGTTGAGAATGAAACACACACAGCTGCAGCTCAAGTTGGTGGAAGAACAATGTGTTCTTCTTCTCACACTCCCATGTGCAGAGTGAAAGCCCTCAGGCTGCATCAGATCACTCACCTCATGCAGCACTTTGTTGTTTTGTCTGTGCTGTTTTAATTTCACTTACTTACACTGCCCCGCTTGTGCCGTTTTAATTTCACTTACTTACACTGCCCCGCTTGTGCCGTTTTAATTTCACTTACTTACATTGCCCCGCTTGTGCCGTTTTAATTTCACTTACTTACATTGCCCCGCTTGTGCCGTTTTAATTTCACTTACTTACACTGCCCCGCTGTTGGCCTATTCAGTACATGGTGTTATTTTATTTTAGATCACTGTCCCTCGGTGGCCTCCCGTTTTAACCTCACCTCCTCTTTTCGCTCCCCATGTGTGTTGTTCTTGGTCCTCCTCGCTCTTTCCCACTGTGCAGGGAAGCAAGTCAACATGTGTTAACAGGTGCATGTCTTGCAGCTACTGCCTGGAAGCAAGCCACGGTGAAAAAATACAGCAAATACATACCATTCATCGTGCTTTACCTCTCTGATTTCTCTCCTCTTACAAACACTCTAATAGCCTTAATCTTATATCTAAATTGTATCTATTAGCTAAGTAATAAATAACTGCACAGAAGACAACGACATCCTCCATCTGTTATCTGTAACCGCTTATGTCTTAAGCCAGACCATCACAGGGCCATCGCAACAACTATTCACGCTTACATTCACAAGATACAGGCAATAAAGAGTAAACAATTAACCTAGCCTGCATGTGTTTGGACCGTCGGTGGAAGCCGGAGAGCCCGGAGAAAACACAGGGCCAACGTCCATGGCGAGAGAAATGTCTCAATATGATTTGTAAATGCAGATACAACAAATATTCCATGATTTACAAATGTGTTTTTGTATCCACAAACAAATTCCTTTCTCGTGACCCCCCTTTCTACAAAGACATCTGGTATGTGTCAGTGTTGTTCGATCAGCCAGTGAGCAAGTCAGCCGGTCATACTTGGGTTTGTGGAGGAACTGAAACTTTTACAGATTCCACTCTGAAATGGAAGCTGGCAGAAGGCGGATGGGTATGTGGTATTCGGTAATACTCTATCCAGTGACCACGTTTACATGCACAACAATATTCTGTTATAAACAGGAATTTGGAGAAACGAAAGGGCACGAATCCATCATCAAACAGCAAGCTTTTTCAATCTCATGTTAACTCAATATCGCATTTTGTCTTGTCGTTAGCTGTGATACAGAAGGATGTTGGGGAGTGGTGTGGGAACTTTTCCAGTTGTTCACTGTTTACATTTCACAGTATGAATTCCAGTGGAACTGGTCGAATGAGCCTGATATCTATCTGAATCACTGAAAACTACAATTACTAATAATAATTGGAAAAATGATTAGTATCTATGCCAGAATATTCTGTTACATGGGATTGCGGGAACATTTTATTTCAAATATGCCTTGATCTTGGCTTTATCTCAGCAGTTTGTTTATTCAGGAAGCAACATTTCTCGAACATATTGTTTTGGGTGTCTGTGCTATTGGAGAGAGCATATCATATGCAGCGCCCGTCAACATGCAAAGCAGAATGCATTCCCAAGAAATAACCATGTTGCACAGTGGCTATCTCTAACCTGATGCGTAACGGATGTAACAATTACTATTCCAAAGACACTTGAGACTTAACTTGGAGTCTTGACCAAAGACTTGAGAAAAAAGTTTTATTTTAAAATAAATAAAATGCCCCTTCATTTATTCATTCATTAATTTATACTTTTACTTGAGTAGGTTTGTCAAATGGTGATTTTGACTTTTACTTCGGCATTATTTATTTTTTATGGGAGTACTTGTACTTTTTCTTGAGTAAAGACTTCAAGTACTGCTGTTTTCACGGTGAAATTATTTTACCTTTCCACACAAACACTGCCATGGTACTGGACTGGAAGTAGGGAGTACATTTTTGGCATAGCCGTACAGACAATATTGACAAAAAGGAACCCATGTATTAAACATCACTTTCAATAGAAAACTCTGATAAGAACACCAAAGATTTATAACAAAGCACATGAACTGGCTTCAGGTAGGTCATAGTTGTGTGTGGATCGCAAACAAGCGGAAAGAAAATCTCAAAATTGCGTCATTGGAAGAGGGAATGAATGCGCGTATCATGGCACCATTGGTACAACATTATTTGTAGACCGCTATCAAAGTTGGCCCACTGTTGGATTGCTACCCAGGATACACATCATTTACTGATTTGTTCTTCACCATGAACAGAGCCAGCCAAATCCAGGAAACTAAATGAATGCAAAGGAAATATATATATATATATATATATATAAAAAGGTTGGGGGTGCCACAGTCAGTCAGTCATCCACCACTTTGCATCAGCCTTCATAATGCTGATTGGACAGTGGGATCAGCTCTTTGTTTTTCAAGAGCAACTGTAAAGTTCCTTAGAATAAAACAACGCACTGAATGGCAGATGTGTATCTCCTGCAATCACAGTGTTTGTAACCGAAGGGGGGGAGGGGGGGGCGGGGGGGGGGACGCAGAGGAATTATCATGACAGCTGCAGAACACAAACAATACCAGCACAGTGTATCAGAGGCGAGGGAATCGTCCAATAATCACACTTCTGACAGAGGGACGACTCGATGAAGGGCGTCTCAGGTGAGCCGTCAAAGGTAAACACCGCAAAGAAAACACTGCTGTCGTAAGGAACCGGTTTGAGTTTTAGATGTTTGGAGTGAGGATGTTTTAGCTTGGTGCCAACTCTTCATAAGGGCCAGGTTAAGGACAGTGATCTTAAAGATACTGTAAAGTTTATATTAATGTATCACTAAGGAATGGATTTATAGACTGCATGGAGCTATAACCAACATGTAACAGTCACAAAAGGTAGCATTAAATGTTTGAAAGACAACAAAACAGCACTCGCAGTGGATCTGTCAGTGACTTTATTGTGTGCAGATGATTATCAACCGCAGACAACAGCGAAGATGAAAGACGCAGCTTAGCAGTTGACACATTCCAGCACCAGGCGGCGCTCCCATTTGGTGAAGCAACGACAATGAACGAGTTGTGCTTTAGGGGCATTGTTCAGCTTTGCACTCTTCAGTCCGCGGTAGGTTAAAGTCTTTACACTGCCAAGATGTGTGCGCTGTTTCAAAATAAACTTCCAAATAAACTTAGTTTAACGGTGCCTGTCTGGTGATAGTCCTGAGTTTTGGACGACAATGGAGTATTACGGCTTTGTGTAGAATGAGTTGTGCCGAATTACTTCTGATCACTGATTATATTCTACCTCGGTGCAGCCACAACATCAAGATGCATTTTATTTTCCATAACTCAAACTGCCGGTCAAATTGCTTCATACAGGGCATGTGTGTTGATATTCTAATAGAATGAATTCTACAATTGATTGCACCCGAACAATGTATTAATTAGTGACTGTCAAACAGGCCTTGCTGACTGTCATGTTCAGCCCTTCTCCTTAACGCAGAATTTGAATTCCAAGTGTTTGTATAAGAGCATGACGATAGAAATGTATTTATTAAAGTTTGCCTTCAGGGCTGTCTGTCAGAAATCTTTTAGATTCAGGTCACAAACCTACTTTGTTAGGTTCAGGAAGAGATCATGGGTCCTTTCAGGCAGAAAATCCTGAAGGCAAACTTCTCCCATGTACAAGGATTCAAGGATATGTTATTGTCATTATGCAACGCAGCGTTGCATAATGACATGCAGTTGTATTCCATTTGCAACACAAGAGAAACACGAAACACATCAAAACAGTAGTGTGTTCCTGTAGTGCAGTTTTATTTTTTATGGACTCATTATCTGTAGACCTAGCACTTTCATTCTACCTGCTTTGAGTTTTGAGTCGTGCGTTTGAATCCGCTGTCTGTTGGTACCACTGTCAAACTGACAAGAATTCGACAATCTTAAAAGTCATTCATTAGTCTTTTATTTACAGTGACAAAGTGACTCTGTTTCAACAGCACTGCTGTGAAAGATAAGATAAAACTTTATTTCTCTCGAGGGAAAATTGCTGTGCAGCAGTCGCAGTACAATGTGGGAGGAGTGCAAATATAAAAAGGGGTCTCCTGTTACGAAAGTCCCGTGTTTGTTTGAACCAGCCACCTCCCAGCCCACCGACCCTTCGTGGACTATCTTGCCCTTTGTACTACGGCAGTTTCTCTGACCGTGTGATAAGGATGCGGGTCCTTACATGGGAGTTGGTTGAAAGCCCCGTTAGCCGCATACACAGGCTAACGAGGGCCATCCACCTTCAAGTGCAGCTGTTTGGAGACACTCACATTCAAACATGCAAAAGTCATAGAACACCAAGGCTGAGAATTCCTGTATTCTCTCACATCATCTTTTTTACTCACTGCACTGCTATTAAGTCAAACCAGGAACCATGGTGAGGGGAGGGGCGGGGGGGGTCAGCTCTCACTAAAACCATAATGTGGGGAAAGCAGGGGTAGTGCGGTGTCGCTAAACGGAACCTGGAAACCAAAGGGAAAGACCGGATCAGAGAGCAGACTGGCCAGTCAGTCAGGGAAAACAGCAGAGGACCTGAAAATACTCATTTATGACTCACAAATGACCAACTGAAAACAGTAGCACTGGAGCCCATGACATGTGGTCAGCATGGTGTGGATACGACTTAGAGGTTTGGCTGTTTCCAACACATACTGCTCACATGAACTCACAGACTGTAAAAACATATAAAGATATGAAGACCAGAGCTATGAGAAATTACTATAAATATATATGTATTTAAAATAAATTGATGCTTCCTGGGAAAAGCAAACAGGAGACTGTGGTGTGGATGCTGATCACACACCACTGCACACGTTGGTTGGTTCCTGTTCTGTTGTGACCAGGGGCAATGAATACACTACAGTATATTTTTGTACTACTTAGTCATTTCAAAAGTGATTCCTTCCATCTGTTTTTGCAGAATCCACTACAATCTGCAACTGGTTATATTTTCCCTTGTACGCTCCTGCCTTTAGAAAACAGCACAGTAAAACTGGGCAGTTACCGTTCAAATCAACGCAGCAGGATGGTCAGAGCGGCGGCCATTCTGATATGCACCGGGGCTGGCTAACCTCTGTATACACTAAACCTACTTACAACAAGTCTCGGACTCACATGGGTGAGGGTCTTGGACTCGGACGCTTCATCCACACACTCTTGTCACAGCACAAGAAAGCACATTGCTGTCGGCGGATAAGTGTTCCAACTCCTTTTTGTTTGGCTCAATTTCTGTAGCCAGTGTGGCATTGAAGCTGTATTAAGCAAGCTAGCTAGCCAGCTGTATGCTCAGATCTCTGCCTCGACAGTGCTGTCGGATTGCTTTGTGTCCTTAAAGTTTTTAGTTATTTATTTTTTGCAAATTCAGCTGGAAATTGAGACCTGCTGGATCATCATGTCCGTTGCAATGTTAAGGCTCTGGGGTGGGATGGCGTCATTTGTTTACCATAATTCAGAATCTGTATCGCGATGATTTAATGATGGTATGAGCTATGTAAGCAGAAAGCGGAACGCTTGCGATGCAAATCACTCATGTATACCCTGCACATATCATATATAATGTGTATTTATTCATGTTCTTTAGTCCGCTTAAAATTGTTTCAGTCCATTGCTTTGCAACTTTTCAGCATCCCTTATTTAATACCATTGGTTATATTTTACTACGATAATACTCATCATACAGTAGGGTCTGATGTGCATCGATTGCACTGTTCCAAAAGTGGCGTTCGTGTGTGAGAATATGTTTGTGTGTGTTATGAGTCACGCCTGACACCAGACAGCAAGAGTGGGTTGGTAGTTGGCAATAATGCCATACGCAGACATACACACAGAGGGAACTCTGAGCCAGACGCACACATATCCTGTAATGGGAATGTAAACCCTTCCACACCACAGAGAGTGGGCAGTGTTTAGACCTGTGGCAACTGTGTACATTCCTCAACACTGACACGGGAACAAACATCTGGGTTAGACATCCTCCTAGCCCTGCATGTAGGGAACGGTATTGTCATTGAAACTCACTCTGCCACCTTGAAAGAGTGGCAGAGTGAGTTTGAGAGATGATGAGAATGTGATGCGCGTCATTAAGCCGCTCTTGGCGGTGTGTTTCCACAGCTTGATGAATGTGTTCAGACCTCAGCGGCTTTTGGGGCTTGTCGCCTTTCGGTTCCAAAAACCTGGAGACATTTCCATGGCCGTTTCTTTCGCACTTGTTCGGATTTTAAGTACGTGTTGTTTTTTTCCTTTAATGTTTCAAACCCATTGGTCAAATCAACCAATCATCATCACCATCATACATCATTGTGTGAGTAGTATTAAAGCCTTGAACCACTCGGCTTCTAGCTGAGATGTTGATGGAGGTTTAGGATCTGAAGGCTTCACGGAGAATGAACTTGTGTGGAATTGTATGAATAAAATATACACGCTCTCTGTCCCCTCAGCAGGGATGGAAAGAGTACGGATATAGTTTACTCAATTACAACTACCTAAAAGTGTACCTCAGTAAAAGTAAAAAGTAGGCCAGTAAAACTGTACCCCGAGTCAGTAGCGGGTCGTCGGGGTCAGCAAGGCCTTCTCTGCTGGCCTAAACATCATCAGAATATAAATTACATTTTTATATATTTTTTCCACAAATATGTATTAAATTGTTCCCCATAGTCTATTCTCTTCATTTCATAGCTTTTCTCTTGGTTGCGCTGCTTCCAGCCTCAGGTGGAGAGCGGAGGGCTGGCCTTTACGTCAGAGCTCTTATCCAATCAGATTCCAGCCGTCATGTGTTGCTAGGGAACAAGAACTCTGCCCTTAGGCCTTCAGAATCAACAGTGCTGGCGTCTGTAGCTTAAAGCTAACGGAATCTAAACTGTGGTGTTAACCAATCAGATTTAGAGTTGGCGACACCGGGGCCAGCATGCAGGCGTACAATGACGTCAGCACGGGCACGTCTTTTGATTGGATGCCACTGGTGAGAGGCGGAGCTAGCAACCTGAACCTGATCCTGATGACCCTGTGGCGACCTGAACGAGCTAGCGGTAACTCGTGTAGCTATAGAAGCGTTGTTTTTGTGTTATTGTTTTAACCCACAATGTCTGATGGAGGAGAAGAGATAGATTTGGTCGCAGAAATACAAACAACGCCATTTTCAAGACGGACTACGCTACGTTAAGGTGATGCAACGCCTAGTTATGATGCGTTTCTGTCTAAATATATAGTTTCTAGAGCCATGGCGTCATAATGATGGTATTAAGAGGTGGATTCATTCAGGGAGGACTGTGGAGGACAGACCTGAAGGCCGAGGGGGGACGCACGGCCGCTACTGCCCCGAGTTAACATTACTGTGGTACATTTATCAAAGGCAACGGGCTGCGTTGACACATTCCAGCCAATAGGAGAGCTACAAAAGTGACAAGATTGTAACCTTTTTTCATTTAATACCTAGTACACTAGAGCCCACTAGAACCAGTCCACCCAGTCTCTCTGTCCCACTAGAACCAGTCCACCCAGTCTCTCTGTCCCACTAGAACCAGTCCACCCAGTCTCTCTGTCCCACTAGAACCAGTCCACCCAGTCTCTCTGTCCCACTAGAAACAGTCCACCCAGTCTCTCTGTCCCACTATAACCAGTCCACTCAGTCTCTCTGTCCCACTATAACCAGTCCACCCAGTCTCTCTGTCCCACTATAACCAGTCCACTCAGTCTCTCTGTCCCACTATAACCAGTCCACTCAGTCTCTCTGTCCCACTATAACCAGTCCACTCAGTCTCTCTGTCCCACTATAACCAGTCCACTCAGTCTCTCTGTCCCACTATAACCAGTCCTCAGTCTTCTTCCCACTAAACCAGTCCACTCAGTCTCTCTGTCCCACTATAACCAGTCCACTCAGTCTCTCTGTCCCACTATAACCAGTCCACTCAGTCTATCTGTCCCACTAGAACCAGTCCACTCAGTCTCTCTGTCCCACTAGAACCAGTCCACTTAGTCTCTCTGTCCCACTAGAACCAGTCCACATTATCGTGCTCGCTGGCTGGTGCATTAAAGCAGAGATTAATTAAAGTAGATACAAATTGATTGTTTTATTTATTTTTACTTATACTTAAAGCACCAGTTTCAACTGCACCTCTCGTGCAAAGCGAAGTACAATACTTGATATAAAATATACCTAAAAGCAGACTTTAAAAAAAAGAATTTAAAAAAAGTACACAGCAAACCTTGTGGACTTTGCTCCAGCAACAAGGGTACATGTGGTTCCTTACCTCCACCCATGCCTCACAGTGCTGTTGGGGGGAATAACACCGAGAGGTGGGACAACGCTGGGATCAAAGAGCTGATGTCTCCTGTTCAATCCCAGCCTCCTGATGGAAAACACACAGGCTACCAGTGTGTGCAGGCTACCAGTGTGTGCAGGTTGTGGTACTGCTGTGGAGGCTGGGCCTTCCTGCTAAGCTACCAGTAGCTGCACACACCTGTTACAACTGCACAGGAATGTGTTTGTTTTTACTGTTCTTCAGGCAACTGCCCCCTGAATATACAAGCAGGCCTGGGAAACAACATTGACACAATGTAGCCTTCTACCTGTGAATGCTGGTGTAAAATGGTAACATACTGTAAAACTGCTTTGACATTAAAGTGCATATATAATATGTAATCAGTTTTGTTTTGTGGGTGATTGGTTTTGAATCAGGGATGACACGCGTTATCTGTCACCTGACTTTTAAGAATACTGAGGTCTTAAAAATAGCTCACTAATTTATTCCAGTGCAGAATGTAAAAAATATATATACATTTTAAATCCAAGCAGATACTAAAAACATAAATACCATATGTGAACATGGTAATCTGTCACATTAAAAGTAAATTGGATATCTTTTGTTTTATTATTTAACAGACATACACACAGAATACCACAAAAAATAGACATGAAACATAAAGATTGAAATAGATAAAAAAAAAAAACTTCTATGGGTAAAAATATAGAACTAAGATACAGTATACACAATTATTATTATTTATCAATGTTTTGAGGTATTTGGATGGCCTAAAAATTGCATGGATCCGAATACCCTCAAATAGACTTCTTGTATTTTAGAATTTTAGAGAGGCCTATATAGGTCGAGTACATGTTTCTATATGGAATTGGTTAGCTTACAATCCAGATGATTACCAGCTTTTTGAAATTCAAAAGACAAAAACAGGCAGCAATTATTCAGTGCTGTTTTTAAATGTTTTTTCAATGATTTAGCAAATAACATATTTCAAAAGAAATCCATCCGTCCCTCTTGATTTATTATCACAAGTCTGACATGCATGACGTGTGTGTGTGTGTGTGTGTGTGTGTGTGTGTGTGTGTGTGTGTGTGTGTGTGTGTGTGTGTGTGTGTGTTCCCACAGCTGGTGCACATTCCCAGACAGCAGGTGGAGTGGGGAGAGAGGGGCTACAGAAAACAAATTCCGACCATCAGGTTTGTTTAATAAAGTCACCGCTGCTCTGAGGCTGAGACCCCAACCAGTCTGGTCCATCCCCATCTCAACACCACACACACACACACACACACACACACACACACACACATACACACACACCACACACACACACACACACACACACACACACACACACACACACACACACACACACACACACACACACACACACACACACACATACACACACACACACACACACACACACACACACACACACACACTACCCCATTCCCGCAGTCTGACTGGGAAGAGGCTGGTCTGGATCGTGATCCATTCTGCTCAGTGGCTCTCTTAGTTTCCCTCGTTCTCTTTTAATGATTGATATCAGTGCCTTTTTTGACACTATTGATCACAATAGCTTACTGAACTGGCTCAGGGGATATTAAAAACTGCATTCAAGTGGTTTAACTCGCAACTGTCCAACGATTGTTCTGTTCTCTCCACAAATGCGGCGTACCACAGGGGTTAATGCTTAATCCCCTCCTGCTTTCGATAGTGTGCTATATTCTGTTGTATTCTTGTTTGGATAGAGTTGACATTATACCTTCCCTCACTCACTCCATCCATCCTCTCTCATGTTGCGTCCCCTGATACCACAACGTCACCAACAGTCAGACCGCCGAAACCGGACTCTCTTTCTAGTCTTTGAAGTACACTGAGACAATATTATTCCTCTAACATGTGCTAATAAGTCCATTAAAGTCAATATGCTCCACGTTCCCACCGGAGTATGCAGTGGAAACAGAACCCCTGACCGCTCTCTCAGTTGAGGACCTCTGGCCAGAATCAATAGGAGGTGAAACACGTTTGGTGAGCTTCCATCTCATCTAAACATGGAGTGATAGAGGCCCGTCACTCCGTTTGTTCTCGTCTTCTCTGTTGCAGGCTGCAGTCTTTTGTCTCTGGCTGCGCTGTTCAGGTGAGCTGCATGTTTAGGATTCCTGAGTTCTTCCGCATAGCCACATTCCGTCAGTAGTAGATTCCCACGAGCTGCAGCATATTTCTGTCACAAAAAGCCTTCGTGGACTCCAGCGGCTCACACTGACGGGACAAAGCCAGCAGCGTAACCAATCGTCTGCTGTCTGCATAGCGAGCGTACCTGTGGTTGAGCCCGTAATGCTCTCTTGGTGTGTCCGTCACCGAGAACATTACGATTGATAAATGTCACCGGCTCGTTGTGTGCACTCCCACGATGCCGCAGCACCGTGTCAACAACCAGGACCAGGTGGTATTCATGGAGAAAAGAGCTGGAGGGTCCTTAGTGCTCGTTAGCTCCAGTACTTATTTGAGACTTTCTATCACCCGAGTATGTTAGCACATCATCAACTAGCATTAGCAACTGATGTGTACTGAATGTATACACATGCTGCTTTTACTTTTAAATGATGAACAATGAATACAATAAAGAATCCCTAAAGAGATTTAAAAAAATAAATAAAATAGTTTAACCGGAAACAGCAGCTGTATCACTCTCGCCAAATACACAAGGCTCCATTAACAAAAACTGTAATGTTTGTTCTTGTGTAAAACTCACTAAATTCAAACTCATCAGAAACAAAATAAAACTCACCAAAACCACCCTGGTTCATCTTTTAACAATCACCATCCATGGTTTGGTTGAAATATACCCATAATCCACTGCGTTAGGTGTGAAACATCTGAGAGGCAGGCCAGACAACAGAGTGGGGGAAACAGTTGTACACTTCAACACAGGGAATTGAGCCTTTAATTTGACTGAACTAGAGTAGTGATAATTTGAACAGTGGAAAGACTAACCAAGATGGGTTTTATTTTTGTTTCTGTCGACTTTGAAAGTGTGTTTGACAACACGGTAAAAACACACAAAAAACAAGATGGGCAGCAGCCAAAAACCATGACGGCGATGGCAAAAAATGCCGAACTCAAAGTTACAAATAGTCCCCTATAGCATGCAGTACGGTTATGGTCCTTGGCTCCATGCTCTGTAGTCTACACTGTGTAGGTGGACACATTGATAAATTGACTAAACTGATTGTAATTCAACTGGCCTCTCTTTAAGCTTGGTGATTAGACCAAATCAAACTACTCACACTAATCTTCGCTGACAACATGGATTGACAGTTGAGAAGGGTAATGCTTTTATATTGTGTAACTGCTCCAGCAGATAGAACTGGGATTAAGTTACCTATGAAGTGGTTTGGTAGCACCAACCCAAAAAATAGTGGTGAAACACAGTCACGCCATCAGAGTGATCCATCAGGACAGACCTGTTGAGCCTGGTGCAACAGAACTGGATCGGCTCCAGCCAGTGAATACTTGGAGAAGCAGACGCAACGTGATTCATATAGTTACCCACATTCATACCAAGGAGATGCCATGTACAACCACCGTACATTGTGCTGACCTAAAAATAAATCCTCACCGTGAACACTGGTTCATCATTTGACTCACATCTGAATTACGGCACAAAAGTGAAGCCTCGAAAGCAAAGGAAAGAAGATGCAAGATGAAAACACAATTGAGCTTTGGTTTCAACATCAGATGCCAGTGATGATGATGATGATGATGCTGCATTCAAGACAACAAATGTGACTTTTGTAAAGGTGTCTGGTTGGTTAGTTGATTGGTTTTATGTTGTTATGTTATGTTAAAGGAGCAGTGTGTAACATTGAGGGCTTTCTAATGAATCTAAAGGGGTGAAATTAAATATGATATTATGTTTTCTGTAGTCTATGATCACCTGATATTGCCTATACAATTTTTTTTTTTTTTTTTATCCAATTATTTATTAAATGTACATCAAATATTTTAAATATAAGACGTGTACATAAAATATATTGTTTTTAAAAAACAGCCGAGTGACAATAACTATGCCTTACTTACACTTCTTTTTGTATTTATTTTTGTATTTATTAATAGTTAGTGGTTGATTTATTTTATGTATACAATTGATATGATTTTATTATTATTATTATTATTATAGTGATGATGCAATTGTTTTTTTATTCAGATTTCCCGTCACCCTCGTTCTGTGACACGTTAGTTTCTGGTTTCCAGACATTAAAATATCTCGTAATGTGTTCTATGAATAAATGGAAGGAGAGAAACATGCAGTGGCAGAGTCGTACTCGTCGTACTAGCTGGTAATGACGATTGGAGTTAGTTATGATGTATTATCATACATGGTTGACGAGTGGTCAGGTGTCCAGTCCGGTCTCCTAAAAATGTCGTTTCCACACAACGAAACAGCTCTGTTGATTACGTTTTTAAGCGTATTTTCTCCTGGATTACTTTTGTTTTTGATGCACCACAAATGGGTTTTTAGACAAAGTTCTCTGCGTAGGGAGGAGGTCGGTGTGGAAGGGAGGGTCAAACAAACACTTGACTTCACCGAGGTGGGCCCTTGTGTCCTGTGTGAAACCAGTCAACGTTCACTTACTTACTTGTTTTAAGCCAAACCATCAATGTTTTCACTAAACCTTTAATGCATTTTTTGTTTGATTTTGTTTAAATGTACAACTTTAACCGTTTCAAACTGTAACCTTAATCCGGATGTAAATAAATTTCGGAACTTAAATGGTAATGTACCGTAGTGGTATGATAACTCGCAGGTAACTCAGAATGAAAGCTGACTGCGGCAAGTTAATCTCTTTAACGTGGCAACAAAGCAAAGCTTCTCTATGAACACATGGGGAACAAAAACATGGGAAACATTGGGGGAAAAAAGATCTTCAAATGCGTCAGTTTATATAGCTCATGGAATGGCTTTGATCAAGTCTGAGTGGACCTCCTTTTTTCATTCAGGCAATGTCAACCACTTTTGAGGAAACTTTAGAGTGTTGCAACAGTTTTGGTCTTTTGGATCCTGGGAGTGGACGGACGGAGGATCAGCCGTCTAGACTGCAGCCAGTGCATTCCTGCAAAACACACACACACACACACACACACACACACACACACACACACACACACTGTGAAGCAACAGAGAGAGTAATGCACATGTGAGCCCAGCAGTTACTGACAAACAAGATTACTGCTTAAAATCTGTCATCCATGCTCTTTTCCCCACAGGTGAGACAGAGCCACTGTTTCACAGCTTAAAGGTTCAAATGAATCTGAAGTCAGGTTAAAGGGTTTCTTTGGTACTTTTCAACCTGGACCATATTTCAGAACGAGACTTCTCAGAGCGAGACACACAATAACCAACAGACCGGATCACGTGAAAAGGTCAAGAAAAAGGTTTTATTTCTCCGTAGGGTTCTTTCCATAATGATTAGGATTACTAGGTTTCCTAAATGTAAGATTACATTGCCCATTAATCTCATAAACTGTTGTCTTCATTAGACATTTGGACAAAAGAACATGGGGAATCGCATCAAGGTTGAAAATATTAAAATTACTCTTTAAAGTCACAACTATCATTATGCACATACTAAAAGTAAAAAAAAATTAAATTGTTATTTTAACAAGTAATTGTATTATTACTAAATCCATAATGCTTATGGATGATTAATTGATTCATCTTTTCTACAGCCTGAGGCACAGGATCCAGCAAACCTCAGTTCTAGTCATCATTACCTCAATATAAGTTTACATAATAGTCAAATCATGCATTTCATTTATTTCAATTATTTAATTTATTATCTTTTGTGTTCTCTTTAAAATTTGAAATCTTTAAAAATCTCCTTTCACTCTCCCTTTTGGTGTGTGTGTGTGTGTGTGTGTGTGTGTGTGTGTGTGTGTGTGTGTGTGTGTGTGTCTATCAGGAAAGAGAGGGAATGAAGTTCCACGTTTATTTGTCAAATATTCAACATAAATCTAGAATGTGCAGTGAAATACCCTATGGTCCCCTATGGTTCTGTCCTTGAAAAAAAAATTTAATAACAAAATATCTGCAATTCAATATACATAACAAATATTAAATAACAAAATATAAAAAATGCAATATATCTATATATAGCTATATATCTATCTATATATAGATAGATATATAGCTATACATATCTATATATAGCTATATATCTATCTATATATATATATCTATATATATATATCTATCTATATATATATATATGAGTGAGAGGGTCAGAAGAAAAGAGGGAGTCTGGTACTGTTACACGACGGTGTGTCAGGTTTTACATGAGGAGCAGCAGTACTGCTGAGGTGACGTCCATGAATGACAGATCAACATTGAACATTAATCGTGTTAATAACTCACACTACTATGCTGGTTTTAAATCTTATGGTAGTTTTCATCATATTCAGGATATGAAGTTCACATTGAACATAGAGAAACCGGCTCATTCATATCCCAGTATTCTGGCATTATGCAGCTTTCTGATCATCCGGTGCATGTTGGTCTCCAATCCAGCCAATCAAAATGACTTTTCCTTTCAGACTAATTAGTGCACAACTCGACCTGGCAGCGCACACACATTCTTCAGACACATTCAAGGGAACTGAATCACCACTGTCACTGAGAGAATCAGTGGCTCCTAGCTCAACCCAGCTCAGCCAATCATCACTTCACTTAGCAACAGACCCAATCATCACTTCACTTAGCAACAGACCCAATCATCACTTCACTTAGCAACAGACCCAATCATCACTTCACTTAGCAACAGACCCAATCATCACTTCACTTAGCAACAGACCTAATCATCACTTCACTTAGCAACAGACCCAATCATCACTTCAATTAGCAACAGACCCAATCATCACTTAGTAACAGACCCAATCATCACTTAGCAACAGACCCAATCATCACTTAGCAACAGACCCAATCATCACTTAGCAACAGACCCAATCATCACTTAGCAACAGACCCAATCATCACTTAGCAACAGACCCAATCATCACTTAGCAACAGACCCAATCATCACTTAGCAACAGACCCAATCATCACTTAGCAACAGACCCAATCATCACTTAGTAACAGACCAATCATCACTTAGCAACAGACCCAATCATCACTTCACTTAGCAACAGACCCAATCATCACTTAGTAACAGACCCAATCATCACTTAGCAACAGACCCAATCATCACTTAGCAACAGACCCAATCATCACTTAGTAACAGACCAATCATCACTTAGTAACAGACCAATCATCACTTAGCAACAGACCCAATCATCACTTAGCAACAGACCCAATCATCACTTAGCAACAGACCCAATCATCACTTAGTAACAGACCCAATCATCACTTAGCAACAGACCCAATCATCACTTAGCAACAGACCCAATCATCACTTAGCAACAGACCCAATCATCACTTAGCAACAGACCCAATCATCACTTAGCAACAGACCCAATCATCACTTAGCAACAGACCCAATCATCACTTCACTTAGCAACAGACCCAATCATCACTTAGCAACAGACCCAATCATCACTTCACTTAGCAACAGACCCAATCATCACTTAGCAACAGACCCAATCATCACTTTAGCAACAGACCCAATCATCACTTAGTAACAGACCCAATCATCACTTAGCAACAGACCCAATCATCACTTAGCAACAGACCCAATCATCACTTAGCAACAGACCCAATCATCACTTCACTTAGCAACAGACCCAATCATCACTTAGCAACAGACCCAATCATCACTTAGCAACAGACCCAATCATCACTTAGCAACAGACCCAATCATCACTTAGCAACAGACCCAATCATCACTTCACTTAGCAACAGACCCAATCATCACTTAGCAACAGACCCAATCATCACTTCACTTAGCAACAGACCCAATCATCACTTAGTAACAGACCCAATCATCACTTAGCAACAGACCCAATCATCACTTAGCAACAGACCCAATCATCACTTAGTAACAGACCAATCATCACTTAGTAACAGACCAATCATCACTTAGTAACAGACCCAATCATCACTTAGCAACAGACCCAATCATCACTTAGTAACAGACCCAATCATCACTTAGTAACAGACCCAATCATCACTTAGCAACAGACCCAATCATCACTTAGCAACAGACCCAATCATCACTTCACTTAGCAACAGACCCAATCATCACTTAGTAACAGACCCAATCATCACTTAGCAACAGACCCAATCATCACTTAGCAACAGACCCAATCATCACTTAGTAACAGACCCAATCATCACTTAGCAACAGACCCAATCATCACTTAGTAACAGACCCAATCATCACTTAGCAACAGACCCAATCATCACTTAGCAACAGACCCAATCATCACTTAGCAACAGACCCAATCATCACTTAGCAACAGACCCAATCATCACTTAGTAACAGACCCAATCATCACTTAGTAACAGACCCAATCATCACTTAGCAACAGACCCAATCATCACTTAGCAACAGACCCAATCATCACTTAGCAACAGACCCAATCATCACTTAGCAGCAGACCCAATCATCACTTAGCGATGGAATGAATCATCATGAATCGTCTCGCAAAAGTATAAAAACAAAAACAACACGGATGTTGTGTCTCGAGGCTTTTTCCTTCTCTTTCTTCTCACATCTGGTTTGCAGTCCCATTGTTTTCAGAGCAATACGACTGAGCGCCATCGAGCTGTGAAGGAGTGCTGACCGATGACAGCGGAGACACATCAATGACCAACATGAATCAAGACTTAGCCCCAGTCTAAACTTTCCTCCCTTGCCTTTTCCCTTACCCCGTCAGACGTTTTCATTTCAGAGATAAAGATCAGGAAGGCTCATTTAGAGAAAACTAAATATCTCATGAATCTCAAGAAGAGAAGAGGTAAAAGGTAACATCAACCAAATAAAGTCAAAGTGACAAGAACATGATGAAGTCAGTTTAAATCTGAGGGGGGGAAATTGTTTAGCCGTAATGGTAAAATAGCTGAGAGACAGTCCTTATCTGATTCATGAGATTCTCCTTGATGATTCTATCTGTGATGAACAGCCAGGTTATTATAGCATGACACTGGACAATGTGAGACACTCCTGAAGAGTGATAAACTGTGAGATGATAGGGCTAATACTTTTTCATAAGGACCAGAGTACTTACATGCAATACGAAAGAAAAACAGTTTACCTCAACCACATTGGTTTACATTTATCTATTTACGTCTGATGCAACAAATTATTCAGGACTTATTTTCTTTTTCTGTCCCGTGTCGTTCGGTTTTGGAGCGAGTTGTTGAATCTCAGTTTATTTTATGTTCTTATCTTTTCGAGCGTGATTGAATCACAGCTTAAAGTAATAAAAGAAAAAGCGATCAGGACTCACTCGTCTTGTGCTCAAATATTTCAAAAGGTGACTCCACTGATAAAGAGTAATACTTTACTCTGCACACAATCTAACAAAGCCATAATAACATAATACACTTCACTTTGTTATTGACATTGCTTTTCAGGCCAAGACGAATATGTCCTTTATGGCCGTCTTGTGGATTCAGATTTTTTCAGCAGAATCTGTATGGTTTATTAAGACATTTGGCTTATTACACATTTTATTGAGCAGGATGTAGATGTTGGGGATTCTAAACCCATTAAGTGAAGGTTTCATCTGCTCAATAATGGTATTGCCAAGTCATTTTCTTTCATTTGGGTGTCACCTTACCTGCTTGTGCTCAAGTCTGATAACATGGCAGTTGGACATCTGCAAGGTTTCTCGGTGTATGCAGATGATGTGGTCATCTACTCGAATGATTGGGATGTCCATCTTGACCGTATTGGAAAATTGTATGACCACTTAGCGCACGCAGATTTAACTGTTAACCTAGCCAAGTCTATTAGAAAATGACTCTATCTCCCTTGTAAAAATTTGTTTATGGTCTCAATCTCTAGTTTCAAGTCTTCTTCAATACAGCATGATGTTCATTTAGTAAATTATGGTCCATTTAGAGTCATATAGACCGTAAAGCAATTCATGCTTTACGGTGGGGCTACCTGTGATTGACAGGTCACGAACGCTACCAGAATCGGATACAACGTCACTCCTTCGCAGTCCAAATATTGTCACTTCCGTTCACTGGTTGCAAAAATAACAATATTCCAAGATTCCAAATTCCAAGATGGCGACAGCCAAAATGCCAAACTCAAGGCTTTAAAATGGCAGTCTACAAAGCAATGGGTATAGAGCGATATACCGCATTCCAGACAGGGAAAGACATGGAGTAAGAACATCAGCGAACATTGCAGGAATACAAACATGTACATATAGTTTCACACATTCAGATTAGTGGGATTCTAGCAGAAGTGGAGTGGAAACCAAATTAGTCTCTCCTTTTTACAAAACTCCTCATGATGTCTCATCTGGCTGTGGGGAAGATAGAAAAAAAACAAAGAAGAAAGAACATCTTTGATGATGGAAGGCACCAACAGGGCCAAGACGGCTATACATAAAATCCATCGCTTATCAATGTCTATGCAGAACCTAAAACTGCTGTCAGTCTTATTTTAATTCCCTGCAGTGTTTCTTTGCCTCCACGGAGGTACAACAGGAGACAACTGTCATTACGTTAAGTCTGTCCCCTACCCTATAGACTCCTCTATAAGAGCCACAGAGTAAAGTATCAGCGGGGCCCACGTTTTTACTGCTTGGCAAACACCCACAACCATCAGCATACGCGGAGCTCTGGCTGCAGTTCAAAGGCACGTGGACTGTGTGCGCCAGTTTTGTGTTGCAGGCAACAAGCGGCGTGTATTTGTAATGGCAGCAGGCGCCTGTGTCCCGGCCGTCAGACAGGCTGTCAGGTCTGACAGGGGAGGC
>JACSYO010001640.1:4950000-4956488 GCA_016806645.1 Ophiodon elongatus | reverse complement strand
CTGGAAGAGTAATATAAACTGACAAGTGAACAGTACACAGTGTAAACAGGAATGTAAACCATGGCCGTGGCGCGATTCCTATATGTTACGCAACTCTGTAAATTTGGCTTTTTGTAGTCATTACTTTTACTATAATGATTATCGTTATTATAGTAGACATCACTGGTGGACGAAATACTGAGACATTTTAGTCAGTGAAGCTAATTTGAACTGTTTTACTGTATTTACTGTTGGTTTTCATTTGTAACGATACCTCATACTTTATAACTATTTTAGAAACATCATACAGAATGTTTTGAAGAAAAGCAAATAGTAAAAGTAGTAACTATTAAATAAAAGTAGTGGAGTAAAAAGTGTAATATTACCCTCTAAAATATAATTTCTTTCAAATATAGCATAATATTATGATGTATCATGTTGATATTATATGTAATGACCCAATATATCACACACACGCAGACACACACACAACGCACACTCACAATTACACATATCATTCTTAGTCACAGTTTGCTTATTTGTCTTACTTTAATGTTGTTTTTTAATTCTGTTCAGCACTGGAACGGACTCGACTATTATAGCAATACTGAAAACATACATAGATATCGCACACAAAATGCTTGTCTTTTGATTTGTGTATCACGTTCAATAATAAATGCATTAGTGCTGCCCCTAGGGGAGGGTAAAGACAGAGCAGAGCTTTGGTTTCAGTCAGATATAGCTCGCTGATTTCACGTGCAGCTTTCTCTTTATTGCATCATATATCTACAGAAGTTATATCCATAGCCTCAACACGTGTGTATGTGAGTATGTGTGTATGTTTGCCTGAGTGTGAGTTTGTCCATGTGTGCAGAACAGAAATATCCTGCAGGCGAGACATCTGACTGTTGAAAGAGGTTTAGCCTCACATAATCCACACGTTGACACAAGCACATACACTCTCACTTTCTAATGATGTAATGTGACTTTAAAAGAAAACATGTAAATATACATATATATATATATATACATATAAAAATATATATGTATATATATATGTATTTATGTATATAAACATACATACATGTACACTCACCGGCCACTTTATTAGGTACACCTGTTCAATTGCTTGTTAACACAAATAGCTAATCAGCCAATCACATGTTAGCAACTCAATGCATTTAGGCATTTAGATGCGATGAAGACGACTTGCTGAAGTTCAAACCGAGCATCAGAATGGGGGAGAAAGGGGATTTAAGTGACTTTGAACGTGACATGGTTGTTGGTGCCAGACGGGCTGGTCTGAGTATTTCAAAAACTGCTGATCTACTGGGATTGTCACGCACAACCATCTCTAGGGTTTACAGAGAATGGTCAGAAAAAGAGGAAATATCCAGTGAGCGACAGTTGTGTGGACGAAAATGCCTTGTTGATGTCAGAGGTCAGAGCAGAATGGACAGAGTGGGTCGAGATGATAGAAAGGCAACAGTAACTCAAACAACCACTCGTTACAACCAAGGTATGCAGAATACCATCTCTGAACGCACAACATGTTGAACCTTGAAGCAGATGGGCTCCAGCAGCAGAAGACCACACCGGGGGCCACTCCTGTCAGCTAAGAAGGCTACAATTCGCACAGGCTCACCAAAATTGGACAATAGAAGATTAGAAAAACGTTGCCTGGTCTGATGAGTCTCGATTCAGCTACAACATTCAGATGGTCGGGTCAGAATTTGGCGTAAACAACATGAAAGCCTGGATCCATCCTGCCTTGTATCAACGGTTCAGGCTGGTGGTGGTGGTGTAATGGTGTGGGGGATATTTTCTTTTCTTTGGGCCCCTTCGTACCAATTGAGCATAATTTAAACGCCACGGCCTCCCTGAGTATTGTTGCTGACCATGTCCATCCCTTTATGACCAGTGTACCATCTTCTGATGCTACTTCCATCATCATAATGCACCATGTCACACAGCTCAAATCATCTCAAACGGGTTTCTTGAACATGACAATGAGTTCACTGTACTCCAAAGGCCTCCACAGTCACCAGATCTCAATCCAATAGAGCACCTTTGGGGTGTGGTGGAACGGGAGATTCGCATCATGGATCAACTGCGTGATGCTGTCATGTCAATATGGACCAAAATCTCTGAGGAATGTTTCCAACACCTTGTTGAATCTATGCTACGAAGAATTAAGGCAGTTCTGAAGGCAAAAGGGGATCCAACCCAGTACTAGCGAGGTACGCAATGTTTTTGACTTTGAATCCAGTTAGCATAACTAGATGTTGGTCGCAACATACAGTATATATATATATATATATATATATATATATATATATATATATATATACATATTCATACATGTGTGTATATATATATTTATATATATATATATATATATATATATATATATATATATATATATATATATATATATACAGTATATATATATATATATGGAAGCCTTGTTATCCTCCAAAGAAGCTGGTGGACTAATTTAATTATCAAATTCAGCAGCTTTTGGCTGCTTTCTGGTTTTAATTTCCCACACTAATGATGATGATTCTAGCAACTTTACGTGACTGAGGATTAACTAATTTGTTCAGAAATAGCTGCTGTTGCTGCTGTAACACCACATCCTGTCCCAGACACACACACACGCAAAGGTACAGGCACAGAACAGGCACACATACATAAACATTACCAATTTTTCGTGGCCTGTTTCAACTCAGGTCAGGTAAACGACTTGTATGTGGAATGCAATTTTGTCCTGTTGTGCCTTGAGAACAAGGGATGAGGAAAATGAGTTATAAGGTGTCTGCGCAGCCTCCTGTCTATCCAGGGAAAATATATTCATCTAATCGGAACATCCTGCACCCTGCTGTCAAACCATTCTCTCATCTCTCATACAGCCATCCAAGTCATAACCTCCACTCCCCCCTCACATTCATCACTCTGTTTTGTGATCTCTTTTCTACTCTCTCTGTCAGCCCTGTTTGAGTGTTTGCCATCTTTAGTCTGCGCCCATCAGCCCAGCAGAGACGTCAGTGGTCTGCCTCAACACGGGGTACATGATGAAGTATGTAACACTACACTCAAGAAGTCTGGAAGCTGGGTGTAGAAAATGCTTCTCAATTTAAAAATGGCATAATCTGCTGCATTTCTGTTTTTCCATATATAGTATATTACAAAAAGATTTATTCAACAAATATAATTTAGATTTTCTCCAAAGTGCCCTTTCATCCAAATGTATAAGTAGCATCACCACTGGTTTGTTTTCAGTAAACATATACCAGGAGAAACATTAAATAGTATAGATGTTACTGAAGTTTTGGACATTGGCAAAGAGAAGTGACCTTGTGTGTAAAAACGGTTTTAGTCAGACCCAAGAAAATAAATGTATACTTGTTCTTTAGAACTTTATTTACCACACAAGCATAACACTTAACCACAATAAAGTAGCGAACATTGTGTTACCATTGTATAGGAAAGCTCAAAAGTGGGAATAGGTAAATGAATAAGGATCAATATGTAGGTGTGGAGAGATACAAAGCTGCCGAGGGCTGTCGCCTCCACACACACCTCCCTCTCCCATGTTGTTAGATGAGGAGGGGAGGGGAAGGGTGCAATCGATAAATTAGACCTTAACCACAACCTTTGGAAATGGAGGGATGTTTTTGCCAGCTGAAATCCGAACACCCACCTTCTATGATAGTTTTCTGCTCGCTACATGTCAAATGTGGTATTATTTATTGGGTGGGGTCACCTCAAATAACATTCGGTTGGATAACTGTATGTATCCGCTTCAGAGTTCAAGATGAGTCGCAACACATTTGTACATTTATTTAGCAAATAACTAAAGATAAATGAATAACTAGGAGGGCACTCGGGGAGTGCAGGCTCTTCACCGAGAACAATCCGCTCCTAAATGTAACGGGTTCTTCCGTGGCCCATGTTAGCCCTCCCACCAAGTTTCATGAAAATCAGGCCAGCAGTTTTTCCATAATCCTGCTGATAAACAGACAAACAAACCAAACTAAAAAACACAACATCCTTGGTGGACATAATTAAAACGGGGACAAAGGATTAATTGAAATTAATCTTTGAGAATAGATGAGTTTTAGTTGCCTGAGCTTAACCAAACCATAAACATACAGGTGGCATGTCAGGAAATTGCACGTCTGAATTTCTTTTTGGAACAGTAACATTTCTTTGGAAGGTACTGACCTTGTTGAAAACAAAGACATTTTACTTTAGAAAATGAGACCTTTAATGGTACACAGTTCCATAAGTTGAATTCTATGTGATCGGGTCTATGACTCCATTTTGAAGCCCCCGAAAATACATGGTGGTCATTGACTAATCCTAACCCTCCCATGATACCTTTGTGTGTATTCCCTTTGCCTTATTTGGAAAGGCTAAGTGGAAAATTAAAGCCACAGTGCAAACCAGAGCTGTGCCTCATTGATCTCACCAAAACAGTGTGTACTTTCAGCTCAAGGACTAAGAATATCAGGTCACACTTAAAAGCAACACACACAAACACACACACGCACGCGCACACACACACACACACACACACACACACACACACACACACACACACACACACACACACACACACACACGTACACCCAATGACACTGTTGTAAGGAATCCATCCGCCACAGTGAAGAACACATTGGCAGCTACTTTGCATTAGGAGACAAATAGAGGAGCCATCGGTCTGTATTGAATAAATGATAGCTATAATCTCAGGTGAGTTCACCCAGTTTACCCACAGATTTCAGATTCTCTTCTTCACAGCCTTCACAGTATTGTGTTTTTTTTTTTCATCACACAAAAATAGCTTCAAGTAAAAGAAAGAAAACACTGCATTATGAAGTAGATAATTTCTTCCATCTATTATTCATGCTGAAGACTTACACTCGTGCACATCTCGTGATGGTCCACAGCAGTGTAAGAGAAAAGAAGCTAATGTATTTGTGTAACATGCTCCGAGCATCTGATGCTGTTGCATAAAGTGAGATGAAATGGATACTGAGGCCTTTTTATAGTCTGCACGTTCGATAGTCTTGATGGAAAAGGAGGTGTGTAGACGTGCTCGGCGGTCATATACAAACTTTGACCTCAGCTGAATAACGTATAGGATATAAGATGTTGTATATGCTCTGAGCTTTATCGCTGGTATGTAATGTTTTAGATGGGAGGGGGAAAGGTTGAAAAGACTAAGAATGGAGGTTTGCATCCTGAAGAATTAATAATAACAATAATATTAGATAAAACGGTGAAGCATCACTATGATACTGACTCATTCTCTAATTCTGGCTTGTCTACAGTGAAGCCCGAACCTTCTGCTGTACTCACATCAGTGTCTGTGTAAGTAAGGTTTGTACTAAAGTGAATAACAGTTGAAGAGGCTTTGGAATAGATGTTTGAAATGCCAAAATCCCATCCTATTTTGACCTTTGGCAAAACAATGAATTGGATCTAGAATAAAATTGCTATGTAACAGCTGTGATTTTATGTATAATGCACATAATCAAGGAGGCGAAAGTGTTGGTGACTGTTGATTTCACAGGCCATAATGACAACTGCTGTTGTCTTGGCTGTTTGGGGTTAATGAGCCTTTTTCACAGCAGGCGTGTTGTGTTGTAATTAGTAGGAAAAGCACATGTGCTACTAATAACACTAACGAGACTCAGTTCAAGTGTCCCAGTAAACCATGACGGCGAGCCAGCATGCACAATACCATCATTTATAAAACTGTGCGGAGGATCCACACTAAATGTTTCCGTACGTACAAAGGAGGAAATGCACCTACGGCCCAAAAATATCCAGATTTATAAAACCTTGCTTTCGCCTGCCAGCGCGCAATTTCCTTTTATAAATCCCAAATCAACCTGTAAATGTGCGCAGCTGGTTCAGCCGCACATCCCGCCCTCTACACGCCCACATTCAACCATAAATGGAAAATGCATGAATGTTGACGCACAGAAATGAGCTGCTGATCAGTGGGTCTTTACGGTGAATCACAGCAACTACCGAGAGGAAGAACACTTGTCACGGCCAATTCTTCCGTCCACGCAGTCCGAAGAGTGTCAGAGTATCTACCGTGACTGGAGGAGGCAGCGTGAGTAACAGTGACCATGGTGACTCCAGTGAGCTCTGATACTCGGATCAGATGGCTGTTTACAGTTTGTCTGTGTCCAGTATGCTGTATCTGTCACTACGGAATAAAACATGAATGAATAAACAAAGTTGTGTTCATTGCAGCGATTTTACACACAGACCCCTGGACCTTAAAACTGAAGCAGCTCAATAGAATTCAGCCATTTCTTATTTTAGTTTACACGTCTGCTTCTCTTACTGTGACGCGTCAACATGAGTAGCTGTATTACGCTTGATCAAAAATGTTTTGTTGACAAGAAAAAAAACACACAACACTGTACAAGATTTATGTTCTTGAATATATTGTGGATGGGCTCTGTCGTTTTATTGTTAAAACA